>JAHQIW010002649.1:0-105274 GCA_019055375.1 Parelaphostrongylus tenuis
GTCCACTGTGCTTTCCCGTTTCAATACATTTGCGATTTCATCGATGGTAAATATTTTCCTATCTCACGGCAACATTTGATGTCTTCTCATGGAGCTGTTTATTCTAGGACCCAATCCTGACCGATTTTCCGTTAACGTCCTCATATTGGTGGATTTTTGATAACATCTGATTACACGCCTATTTCTCAGCCATACTATTGAAATTCTATAGAACTAGTCAATTTGGCTATCAGTTTGAGCACTCCGTTAAAACTATAAATTATGAGCGTGCCAAATGTAAGAGGTTAACAAGAACATCAAAGTTTCACAAACGCAGTTTTTGCTTGAAACTTTGTTACCGGAAGAAGTCTAGCAATAAGAATTTTGCTTTGTTTCACCAATCGATGTCTTCTTTGGAAGACTTTTTCTCAGCTTTGCAGTTGTGATTCAGGCGCTTGTCGATTGTCGCGGCATCAGAAATAAGAAGGCGGGAACCGATTATAAGCCGAGCAACTTGGGAAATTGACGCATTCACTGAAATTTCTCTTCAACTTGTCCCTCCCACGCAGCCCATTTTCATTCAAGATTTGACAGAGATTTTTTCATCTTGATCGCTGATCTTTCGAGTATCGCATTAGCACAATGTGTCACGAAATACGCTTCTCTCATTCTCGATAAAGGCTGTCCTCTACCTCCCACACATGGTGTTGGAACCATTTTATTATGAGTAAAACAGAAGGCAGCAGATGCAGTTTAGCGCAAGACTTTACATATACCAAGAGAAAAGTGCCCAGTGGTGTAGTGGTAGCACGTGACCACGGTGAGAATACAGCGCGGGTTCGCTCCCTGCCGAGGCCGCGCTTTTGCTCACCACTTAATTCTCTTAGGTGTATGTGAAACATCTGATACTGTGATGAAAGTCAGTAAACACACTAGATATCTGGAGCAAGGACTCTCTTTCTGCATGATGTTTGGTCACGCATGGTCAACGTACAGGATTCATCTCGGAACTGAGAAGATTCTACAGAAAACGGCATCAGAAAACTTCTAGCAGCTCCCGTAGTTTTGAATCGGATCCCCAATTTTGTGTCAGCCATAATATTATATGGCATTGTTGAAAACGGATTCGTTTTCATGCGGATTTCTCATTTCACTAGATGACGATTTTTTGATTATCTCCTATCTAAATGGAATATTTATACGGAGAATGTCGTGGTCAGATTCAAAAGTTTGGAATGATTTTGACATTGAGTTAATTTCACCTTGTTCAAAACGATGAGATCAATGTTTGCATATAGGAGATCACCTTAAACGAAGTTAAAATCGAATACGAATGCATGGCTATATTATTATATATCATATAGAATGATAGTGATTATGCTGTTAGTTGATTGATTTTCGTTTGGAGACTCAAATAAGGCAACTGAATTGACAAATGTGTCGAAATGGCGTGACGAAGATCATGGGGCAACCCCAGCACATCCAGAAAAGTCGGCTTTGATCTGATTCTCGGCATACGTAATTGATCATTTTCTTGCAATTATTAGGCTTGAAATGAGTTTAGTAACATGTATTATTTGGACTAATATCTCGTCATCTCTGCCTTTAGTGCTGAATTATTCAAGTCGCGAGGGTCCCACAGGTGTAATTTTTCAACCTCTTGCTAAGTGGGCGTTCGGAAAAAACTATCAAGGTGGAATCAGAAAAATGCAAGCAAATACCAGATTTCAGTCCATTTTGTATACCGGAGAAAAGGCGAAGAACGACTGTGCTAGCGTTTTCTCAACGGTACAAATGGCTTATTCAGTGCAGTGAAGTCGGTTAAGCAGGTTTTCTTGAACTTGAAGTGAGTAGTTCATGTGACATCCTCTTATGGTCTTCTCCCGCCCACGCATCTATGTTCTCTAGGGAAATCGACTAATCTTGAAACCTGTAAGAAAACGAATTATGTGTTGAAATAGTGATCGTAAATTGAACATAAAAGTCATTACCGTCTTCTCTCCGGCAATTTCAGAGTTAATACTTGAAGATCACTTATCCCGGGAGTGGTTAAAATAGCTTACCCTTGTCATTTACACCATTAAATTCACTAGAACAAACAATCAAATTTTAGCTGTGGTTTTTGCTTTTGCAGCTATCAAACACTTCAGTAAAAATAGATGTAATGAAACCTAATGAATCTTTCGCAAGGAAGCGTTCAGAATCTTTTAAACGACTACATTATTATCCATCATTTTAGAAAATTTTCATGAGACAAAAGGCAGCTCTATGTGCAAATCGCCAATTTACAATATCAAATGCTTTCATTTTTGTTTCTACTAATGAACTTCCATTGTGGAATATGAGTAACATCTATAGAAAGCAAGCACATTCATTGACATTGATTTCAGAGCACTCAAAATGTGAATGCCTGCAGACGGGATTTGGTCACTTTTCGATTTGCGAATGAGTGAATTTTCTAGCTAAAACTTCAGAGTGACGCTGCTGCAAAATCAGTTTCAGCTCCTACTCCAAACCCTTTTAATATTATTTATTTCACAGCAGACAATTTGGCCTGTAAAAAATGTATATGGGAACTTCTCTATTACTTCTCAAGTAAAGTAGTAATCACAAATCCCATCACATTGTGCATTTCATATAAAAGCGCTTTTTGATACATAGTAAAGGCCCAAAAATAAACCGAAAAGAGGAGTGCTTCGTAATTAAGCATGAGCTCAACCATACCTGAGGCTGATCTTTTCCGGCCTGAGTTAGGGGCAGCCCACTAATGCACTGACCCTATATGGCTGGTCTTCAATGAATGATTGATAGACGCAAAACATCAAAACGGTGAGTGGGTTTTTGTGGTAAAGTTTTTACTATGAATCCAAAAATTCGTTTCTTACGTTTTCTATTACGGTTTATGGAGGTTTTTGCTTAGTGGATTGTGGATCAATATGATTCTTTCCAGTTCTGAAGAAGGCTACCCGCCGAAAATTATCTACCTCGATGATTGTATATGAATGTGCTGTGCTCTTACTAACTGTATTCTTGCATGCTTCGTTAGTGTTCAAAATACAATATCAATGACACCTCGGAACGGCCAAACAAAAGAAAATACTTATTTCAATATAATATACTGCTCACCACTGTGATTGTTCAACACTCATATGGTGCTAGTTTATTGATAGTGTATTGCCACAATAAACATCGATTAGTTAAAAATGTTTGTCTTATAAATATCGCAGATCACTTTCAAATTCAGTTGACAGTGACCGTTACCGTGTACAAATGCGAACCAAACGGACCCGATCTAACAATCGAAGCGCTCTGTCCACAACATTTGCCACATCGACCTTGACCAATTAGCCATAATGATGTTCGTAGTTCTACAGAGAATTTTTTTCTTTTTAAAACGAAGTTGTGCAAAGAAGAAAACTGTCCAAACCGTGAGAGTTCCTGAGAGAGACAAGTGTTTGCTGTTGATAGGTATTGCAACATTCTGACATTTCATATTCCCCAGCAGGCCCCGGGCAAATTCCCGTCACGGTGCTACCGACGAAATACAGCTTTCTGTTACCATCCCTGCATGAAACTATAGGTCTCAGAAGCACTTCTCGTTCTGTGCACTAGACAACTGGAAAAATCGAAACAATGTTGTACATTATTTTCCTTTAGCTTTCTAAAACCTACACAATTTCACCTAATAACACACTGAATACTACATCATTCTGAAAATAAAATCTGTATAACATTCAAAAACATAATCTCAATTTGAAGGATTTTGATGTTTATGGCTCTATGATAGTTTTCCTCAAAACTCTGAGATATTTTATAATAAGTTTTGTAGAAAATATCTTTGTTCGCAAATACATAATTGCAGCTCTGCTTTTTGAATGCCCCCTTATATTCGGATTTGGAATTTCCTGAATCATTATTCACTATTGGAGACTTACGGTTTGGTCTGGTCTCAGTAAGAGTTGGACATCTCAGTGGTTCATAAGTGGTATCAACTCGAAGTTGACCAGGATGTTGGAGATCACAAAATCGGGCAAGAGTGCTCTCCGACCTTCGATTTCCAGAACATCGACGACCTAAACGTAAATCTTCACTATTTTGAAGAGTGGCTCGGAAGTTTTTTCAACGAATATATGTGAAATTTGGCAAGTTAGGTTAGCTTTAGAGACCGAAGATGTGTGAAACATTGCAGCTCATCTCAAACGTCTTTTCAGAATTGAAAAAGAATGTAATGCCTAAGTGTAAACTCACTGTTTGCATTGCAAAACGTTGTGCAAGTGCCTGAACAGCATTCTTGCTGGTTGCAATACCAGGGACTAGGGCAGAGACTACCTTGCTATCTGTGTAAACCGCGATAATAGGTAAGTTGCTGCACCCACTGGCAGTGAAGGTCCTAGTGCTCGCTGCAACGAAATTACACAGCTTTTGTACTGATTGGTTGTAAATTAAATTATTAACCTTTCCTTCGAGTGCTTTATTAAGACCACGCCTCAAATTTCAATAGATCCTTTCATTATTATTTGAGCCAACATGTCATGACATGTTGGCTCAAATAATAATGAAAGGGATAAATTATTAACTACATTGAAAACCGGCTCCCCTCGTCATTACCATTCAGTAACACCTTCTTTTACAATTTAGATAATACCACGTGGTTGAAAAATGAACTTTATTTTGGCCGACACTTCGACGCCTTAGTTTCTTCAGAGCCAATAATTCGAGTGGATAGTCCACAAGTGTTCGTTTTCGCTGTCGTTCAAGTCGCACTCTTTCTCGGTGGAGCACCGCCCGAATTGAAAACCTCACTCGGCAATGTTCATTGATATAAAACTGTTCTTATACATAATGTTTCTCAATCAAATGTTTTTAGAAATCTCGTTTGAGAAACATCAATCTTTTCTGAAAACTGTTCAATTCTTTCCAAGGTTTAGCATGTCACTGGCTTATGTACATTTCGGTAATCCTCAGAATATATCGATGTTCTCAAGTGAAATTTTTAATAGCAGATTGAAGATGAATATCTCTATATAACCGAATGCCATCGACTTTGAAAAAGCTCAGACAATCATTTCACATTTCCAGGTCCTGGCATGTTGTCATTTAATCCACTATCAACTTATAACTAACGCTGGCAACTTGTATGGCAGTCATGTTGCATACGATAGCATCGCTAAGTGGAATTCTTCATTCGAGCGATGTTCCTTTGAAGGAAACTGAACGTGCACAACAAAGAAGACGAAGACCACAACGATGGTGAACGACAGTGGAGAATCGAATTTAATCATGGGCTCCGAGATGGCGAAGACTTTGAAACGTTGACCCATTAAAGTTTATTTATAAACGCTTGGTGTTAGCTAGATCATAAAAGTCAGTGCATTGAAAAACTTCTTAGTTTTATCTTTCTTCTTATATAGAATTAAATACCCTGCCTATATCAAAAGATCGACTGTTTTTGAAACCCCCAAAAAAACATTCAATATAATTCCAAAAAAGAATGATTTAAGCTCAAAAAAGGGGTTGGTAAGCCAGGGTCATACACCGGTGTTTTGGAGGTTCGTCCTCCTCATCAGTGACCCCCGCCCCACATTCAGCCCTGCATTGAAGCAAGGAGGGTGGCGTATGTGGTGATGGCACAGTGTACTATGACACTGTACCATCACCACCTCTCAGTCGATAGATTTTTTGCTGTTAGATCAAAACTATATCAAAAGATCGACTGTTTTTGAAACCCCCAAAAAAACATTCATATAATTCCAAAAAAGAATGATTTAAGCTCAAATTATATTGTATTATATTATATTTTATTTGAGCTTTTTTGGAATTATATTGAATGTTTTTTTGGGGGTTTCAAAAACAGTCGATCTTTTGATATAGTTTTGATCTAACAGCAAAAATCTATCGACTGAGAGGTGGTGATGGTACAGTGTCATAGTACACTGTGCCATCACCACATACGCCACCCTCCTTGCTTCAATGCAGGGCTGAATGTGGGGCGGGGGTCACTGATGAGGAGGACGAACCTCCGAAACACCGGTGTATGACCCTGGGCTTACCAACCCTGCCTATAGGTAGCGCAGACTGCGACAACAATAAGCAATGATGGAGTGCTAAGCATGCTCATTCTGGTAGAGCTCTTAACCATCTAACAATGAGAATATTTGTAGATCCAAACATTCCTATTCATTACTTTGACCTCCAGGGATCACTCCACAACCAAACACGGCTGAGATTGAGACTAGCAACAAAATCATGAATGGAGCGCTCGAAGGTCCTGCCTTGTTTGTTAGAATAATCATTTTTCTAAAATAGAATAAGTAACATAGATTCAACTAAGACCGATGTCTAGATCTTTTGTGTGAGATCATCCACGAGATGACAACAGATTCGGCACTCAGCACCTATGCGAAGGTGACGTCGCCTTGGCTGGCCTTTGATTTTTTCTGGTTTTTTCAAGTGCTTCAGAAGATCCTTAACTCGCTTAGTTCAGAACATAATCCGTAAAAGCGTATTTCGTAGCACATTGTGCTATTGCGAAGCTCAAAAAACCAGTTATCGAGGTGAGAAAATCTTTGCAAAATCTTAAATGAAAAGGGCTGCGTGGGAGCGAAAAGTTAAAGAAAAATTCCAGTGAATGCGCCAATTTCTCAAGTTGCTCGGCTTATATTCGGTTCCCGCCTTCTTATTTCTGATGTTGCGACAATCGACAAAGCGCCTGATTCACAACTGTCAAATCTGAGAAAAAGTCTTCCAGAGAAGATATCGATTGATAAAAACGAAGTGCAGTCCTCATTGCAAAATTTTTCGGTGACAAATTTCCAAGCAAAACTGAGTTTGTGAAACTTTGATGTTCCTGTTAGCCTCTTACATTTGGCACGCTCATAATTTATAGTTTTAACGGAATGGTCAACTAATAGCCAAATTGAGTGGATCTAAAGAATTTCAATGGTATCGTTGAGATATAGGTGCATTATTAGATGTTAGCAAAAATCCACCAACATGAGGACGTTGACGGAAAATCGTGTCACGATTGAGTCCTGAAATAAACAGCTGCGTAAAGACATCAAATGTTTCCTTGAGATGGGACGACATTTTCCATCGATGAACTCGCCAATTTATTGAAATGGGAAAGCACAGTGGACGATGTTTGAGAATGCAGTTGATATGATGATAAGCAGACGCTACGCACTTCATTTTTCAAACGTTTTGATGTGGATGTTTGCAGAACGCCGTCTTTCCGCATTTTCCACAACTGTTTTCCACTGTGTTATAGAGAAAAAAGCAACAAAATATGATGCCATTCCGACATTTTTCCAGTTGGGCAATGTTACCCATCCTCATGTTCACTGAATTGTTGCGTAGCATACGATTTCCGAGACTGCGAATTTTGAAGAGCTCTTTGGTGATCCTATATCTCCAGCAGATTATTGGGTTCGGAAAGAAAGTTTCGGAGTACTTGTAGAAAACTGAAAATTCACGCATGAATTCCAAACAAAGACAACAATGACTATTTTTCAAATAAAGGCCATCGTTTCCTACGACTTTCTGCCATAACCCCCAAGTTTTGAAGCTTGTCGGAGTACAATTCTTTCGACATCGAGTCAAAGATCTCTTTACGTGCTTCTTCAGCCTCATCAAACTGCTCAAATTTGTTGGACGTTCTGAACGAGGCTTGTCTTCGAGGTCAAGATCTCCGGCATTGAGAAGCGTTGAAACCAGCGTCCATCAGCCGATTTGCTTCTTGTGCCTTCCCTTTCAATTTCGTTGATTTCTTCGACTGTAGCTCGATGTGAAAGTCCATTTCTCCAATATGACGTAATAAAACACACGAACTGCGATTGTGTCGTCAGTCAGGGCGAAGGCTTGTAAAAAGTGAAAATAAAGGACGAATCATATCTAAAGCCAAAGCGGGGTAAATCCCACATGAGAGTGTAATATTTCCATGATATGCATGCGAGCTATCCCATGACTCATTGAAGTGCCCCAGAATTTTCACATTCCTAGTAAGAAATGTTTTGAGAAACATCCATCTTTTCGCTGCGAAAGTCTCAGCCCAATAGTAAACGACATAGTGTTCGAAGCAGAAATTTTTACTTTATTCCAAAGTGCTTGCGAAAGCTTTCCGACTTGGAGTGTAGTGAATTTTGTTTCAACTATTTCGCGAATGACAGATCGAAAGCACCGTTAACGCTGTATAATCATAGACCCTGTTTATGAGTTGTACAAGCCGTGATTGAAGCTGAATAAGCTATCGCATTACAGCCGTTTGTGGTTTGAGACTTCTGTGTCGTTTTGGTTGAATTGCCGAACAACGAACAATTTCGCTACAGTATATTGCCTGCACTTTCAATACGATTTTGTCATGAATCCGCGAATTTCAAGACATTTTTTGTATGGAATGCCATCACTTCTATAATCTTTCGCCTCGCTTTGTCGAGTGACTATAGCGGAGCTTCCCGTCCATTAAGAGATTTTTGTGAGAAGTTGAACTGTATCAGGTGGCCTTCTTACTGCTCGTTAGACATTTCTAAGGATTCTCGCGGCTTACTTCTATCGTCATCCGCCGTCAGCAGAACGTACTATGTGTCCAGCCTAATGTCGTTTTTTGAATCCACTCCATTGTTCTTCTCATTCTCCAGTCATCGTCCCATCTCGTTATATAGACTTTCCCTCCCCTGTCCCCCTCCATCAAATTTTTTTTGATGTTGATGCATATTTTGCTCTGCTTCGAAGACAGGGCATCCTTCCAAGATGTGAATTGCGAAACCAGGGCTCAATGTTGAAAGTGTTCTCAAAAGACGTAGTTCTAATGACAAATACTGGCACATGTTTCCGCCACATACTGCAAAACTGGGACTGTAGCGTCAAATAAGTAGATGTTTAAGGATAATGAAATTGCCCAGTGGTCTCTGATGACAAGGTTCAAGCTCGGCTCACTCTGCTCGCTGTCTTCCATCGAGTTGCATTCCAAGTTGTTATACAGACTCAGAGAAAGTTCTTGAATCATGTAAGTAATGGTCTACCCAGGTGGTGATCCATCCGGTTCAGTCCATTCACCTCGCTCCAGGACTCCTTCGTAACTATGTTTTGACATGATATTACTTGGAAACCTCTACAATTCTTGAAGGTAATTGGGAGTAATCCATATACTCACGTGTCTGCTTTCTTGCAAGTTCGGCTTTGTCCGGTTTCAAAAAATGAGTTTCAGAATTACTTCCATGGTAGTACTACACAACACGCTCAATGTGCTGATCAGCCGCTACTCATTCACGTCGTCGTTGTGCCACCATTTACAAATGGCAGTAGATGAGTTTCGCACTATTTACGATTGCTGGTGTGCCCTATGGTTGTCGCTGACTACACTCATAAGAAATTTCTCTCAATAAAGCCCAGCAGAGTGAACAACTACCAATCACTTTCCGTTGAACGGTAGACGACCACAAGTCATTACAGGAAGGACAAATGCATCTTGTCACCGTGACAGAGTGACTACCATGACAGTAATCCTGAGATGAACGAACAGAGCTCACAGTTTTCATCGAGCTATCTACCCATTACGGAATTTGACTCATGTTTTCATAATCGACTAGCACTGTGCTCTTCTCATTTCAATCTATGAACGAATATGAGGTTATTTCCTGCATGACATATTCTTCTTTTCAGCAGTATTCATAAGGCCTATAAAAATAGTTTCTCCACTTCCACTCAGAGTCAACGAAATCAAAGACGGCTGTGATGGCAACTGAAGAAATCTAGTAATGAGGCTGGCTTCACCTGTTCGGAAGCTCGATAAACCGCGCTCTCCCAACAGAAGAGTGCGGTGAATTTCTTTATGAGGGCTCACTGATTTGACAGCATTATTATGTGTAGTTAACGAAAAGAAGTCAATAAATACAGTCAAATGGACCGAATTAAGAGTTCGTTGTGACACTATGGAAACAAAATGCTTTGCTCTTGCTAAATTTTTGGTTTTTTTTTTCTTAATATTGTACCACTTTCGTCAATGTCCAAAATTCTGCAGATAGCTTTCTGTCATATAATGCTACTCCTTCAGCATTGAGCATAACGTTCGTCGCCGGAACAGAGGAGCGCGAATTCTCAAATGAGGCGCTCACAAAAAGTACGAAAATTGTTAGAATCAACATAACAATACGTGATGCGGAATGCTACCGTGAGTGTTCTACCAGATAGTTCTTTGTCTTTCTTTTTGTGTCAGACACGATATTTTAATGACACAATTTGTTACAGCTGACGTTTCTGCGGTTCTCGTTCTGGAAAGTGAGAAGATCAAGCTGCCTACAAGCCAGTCGGCCGCCTCTTGCACGCCTGAATCTGTATTTCCAATACTTCATTGGAAAAAAATCGCCAAATCCAGATTCCAATCACATCGGCCGCCACAAAATAAATTTCAAGATAGCGCTTTTGATACGTGCTCCACTAAATTGCTCAAATGGAGATCAACCGAACAGCGATAACCAGGATTGGTAGTCACATGACTTACAATTTTGAAGCTGATTCCTAATTAGTGCAGTGTGTTTATGTGTGTATGCTTGTCCCGATCTGTGTATGTGTGTAGATATGTCTTTAGGTCACTGCTTATGTTTTTGTATATTGCGATAAGGTGCATTACGAGCCTGTCTGATCTACTTCCGGTGATCTCCGCTTGAATCATTCGGTGGAACATGTATAAAAAGCGGTGAGTATGTTGAAAGTTGATTTTGTGCTTGATGCTATTGAAATCTAGTCTGGTGATTTTTTCTAAAGGAGTAGCGGAGATGTTTGACTGATTGGATTGCGGACAAGTGGACCTTTCCAGGCTCTGAAGAAGACGAACTGCCGAAACGTCAGCTGTCAATAAAGTTCAATGTATCACCTAGTGTTTGGCTTAAAGAAGAAAATCAGAAGTCATATTGAAGCATGCCGAGCTTAATAGACTGTCCGCCTCGGGCATTGTATATCTAGCCTCAAGAATAACTCGTAGTGGCCTGATACTGCATCAAGTCAGTGTTGTTTATCCTCCCAGACAAGTCTCGGACCATTTTATCGAGCCCAAAGGTATGGATAGTTTGCTGCATGATCGCGAGATTGAACTGTTAACCTTGTGCGCCACGCAAGGTTCTTCTCACCTTTGCGCCACACGCGCTCCTCAGTCGACAATGTTGATAGTCAAGGTGTTCTCTAGTTGAATCTAGTAGAATCTCTATGATGGTCCGTCTAGTTAATCGTGACCAAAGGCTTACAACGCAACGGCATTCGGGATGTAGTAGGCGTGCATGGGTACGAATGTAGGGGAAAAATTTTTGAAAACGTCTTTTCCCGCCAAATCAGGCACTCGCAGGGTTTTTTGAATTCCTGATAAACTTCCCTGACTATCTTACCCTTCACATCTTTGTTTCAAATTTTCTAGATTCTTTTCTATTTTAGATTTTTTAAATTCTTAATTTGATTCATATAAAGTGAGCGCGCGTGGCTCAGTGGTTAGAGGTGCTGAGCGCGACTCACATGATCGATGATAAACGATGGTCGGTGGTTCGATCCTCGCCCGACTCCGTTTTTTAATCATCTGAAGAATCCAGAGATCTATTCAGGGTATGGCCGATATCATCGTCAGACAGCTGTGCGTGGAATTCAGGAAGAAAAGAGTTCTATCTGCCAAGGGTGCGTACAATGAGGTCATCGTTTTAATCCTTTCAAAGTCGCTATGAAACTAAAATTCGGTTAATTCTTGCTCTCTATCACCTCACTGGCTTTTTCTTTTTCTCACCGTTTTTTTTCTTTTTCCTCTTTTTTTCTCTTCCATCTCCTTTCCTTCTTCAGGTCATTCTTTCCCTTTCGTCTCGTCCCCCATTTTTCACTTTCTTTCTTCTTTATCAATTTTCTCTTCTGTCGTCATAGTGACAGTCGTCTAGTTCTTTCTGTTGAGTTCTTCGGCATTGTAGCATTGAAAGTTCTTTTTGTACTTCAATACAATTCTCCTACTGAATCTCAATAACATAAAAACTTTGTCATGAAATCACGATACGTGTCCAATATAGGGCGACAAATGAAAAACCGATTTCATTCACTAGACAGGAATTTTTCCTAGGAATATTGCCAATCATTAGAAAGCTTAAATCTCTGGCTTCAGCTCCAAGTGGCGGTTTTCGAGAAAGCCTTTATTCGACGTTGTTACCGGAGGAAATTCCTTGCGTTCTAAACGCGCATTTTTCTCGCAAAATAGAGTTCTTTCTTCACGCTATTACCAATCATTCGTTACCGTTTGATTTAAGGATCCCAACACTGTACTTATTTTCTGAGAAGAGCGTTTCTCTGCAGTGTAGCAGGAAAAATAAGATTGAAATTATACATTTGGTTTCTTGTTTAGAGGCCAATCGATTGGCGCTTTGAAGGAGCGCAGATTTTAATTTAACAAATTCTTTTGCCTCTTGCACATTTATATGGTTAAGAACGCAGAACTGAAAAGTCTAACCCTTGTAGGACCGCGGACCTACCTACTCGCTACTCTAAGCCCTAGCATGGCAGCGCTGGACAATCGACTCCACTTCCTCTTCGTCTCTGATCTCCTCTGCAATGTGACAACGCAGTGAATATATTATCGTACAATTCCAATCGCATTATTGTTGTCCTCCCTTCTCCCCTCCTCCTTCCTCAACACTGATCGACGACCAATATCGAACCTACGGGACGCTCTAACATGGCTATCCTCGAGGTTGCAATAAATGTTCTCGACCATAAAGTAGGGTAATCCTGCTGAGAAGGGGAGAGCGGAGGAGAGAGGGGAGAGGGAACAGGATTTTTTTCTTTGCTTCGGAAGGAGTTCTAGGGTTAAACGTGAGACTCTCGTACTGAAAGACTTTCTTTATGCGTTCAAATGCTTTTCGAGCCTTCAGCGAAGTAACAGTTGAATTGTGCAGTTGGTGTATAGTTCATTCTGGTTTCAGCTTTATAAAAGGGCCTTTTGTAAAAACCGGCCACGTTGGGCTGTATACGGAGATTTAAGCTTTTGAATGACTGCTAACACTCCCATGAAAAATTCTTGCTCAGCAAATAAGGTCAGTTTTTCATTTGTCGCCTTATAAGGGACAAGACCCTAAATTATGATTCTATATCCAAAATTGAAAATAAAAATCTTTTTTTGACGTTTGGAGTAGAAATAAGCTCCAAGACCGGCTAGCCTGGATGATTATTTTGAAAGCGAACGTGACTCACAGACAAACTTTTGCCAAAGTACTATTGCCCATTGAGGGTATCTACGAATTACTTAGTAAAAAAAAACTAGCGCATGTGACGCAATGGTTAGAGATGTCCTGTGTTGGACACAGGATCAGTGGTTCGATCTCGCGCTCATGGCTCGCCAAGCCATCTATCCTTTGGGGTCGCTTAGTTGATATCAGCTGGCCGCAGAGACGATAAGCAGCTTTGACTCAACAATCGAGCGTCCACCGTGAGTCATTCTAAGGCCAGATATGTATTTAATCGTCTTAGAGAAAGTTGAAAACTGAGGACGAATGTATGGCGCATTCCGCAGGGATTGATCAACACCAGAGTTTTATTCTTTTGTCGTTTTGATATGAAAGAGAAATACATATTGTATGACAGGTAGGCTAATGGCAAGTGATGCTCGATGCGAAATTGGTCCGCTTTCCCCTCCCGCTCCCCCCTTCTCCCTTCCCAACACTCTTCGGCGATCAATATCGAGCGCCCTACGGAACGCTCTAACATGACTATACTCGAGGTTGCAAAATGTTCTCGACCATAAAGAAGGGTAATTTCAATTAAACAATGAGCGCGACGACACGAATCATTTGCTAAGTGTATTGAGAGCGCAGCGAGGAAAAGGAAAAAAGCTGCGATATGGGTCAAATAAAGTGATAAATTAAAAGTAGTGACAAAAAAAATCAGCCTTAATTTGGTCTACTATTGATTTTTATTCCTCAATAATTTTCAAACTCTGGGCGATTGAAAGGTTTTTTTCCTTTTCCTCTATATTTTTCCCTTTTCTTCTTCGTCTCTCTTTCCTTTTCCTTTCAACTTACTAGCTCGTTTACTTCGACTTTTTTTCCTTCAATTTGCTTTGAAGAAGTCTTTTCTCTTCTCCTTCTAACCAATGGATGCTACTTAGCAGCCGAGAGTGTCGCGGAAAAATGCCAATCTTCATGAAAAACTTCAGAAATCGAAATTCGAGAAATATCTCGACGGTGAGTTCCCGAGAGTTCGTCACATTCCCTTATATTATCAGTCATTCATCCGCTGCTGACTGACAGCTTTTTTCTTGTTCAGTAAAGTCGAAAATCGCCAGAGAAGATATTTATCAGTTGGAAATGGAAAAAGAACAGCAACTGCTCGTCGACGCCGAACAAAAGATGACGGCAGCTCAACAATCGTCCGTTTGTTCATCTTCGTAATCTTTCTGTTGCTTTTCATATGAAAATGAGTCATCATTCATGGTTCCTTCTATGATTAATTTTTTATGACTTTTATTTCGATTTATATTCCATGTTTGAGTGAGGGTGTATGTGGCTATTGGCGCGCGATCCCCGAACCCCAACTCGCCCCGACAATTAACAGCTAACGTCCCACGAAACGCCTCGGTCTGCTATCTTCGAAATTGCGTGGTGATATGCTTGTAGCAGAGGGAGTTTAATAAACATTCTGTGTTATTTGTGGTGATTTAGCCACGCGCGGGACTTCTATTAGTTGTTTCTGTATGGAGTTCTTCGTATTGGATTATCGTTTATCTCTACAACAACACTACAACACCAGCAATTGGGTATATAGGATTACAGATAAACCTTAGACAACGGAATACTATTTGAGTGGATAACTAAGCGGAAGAGGGAGCGAGCCTGAATATATTTTCTGGCTCCTTATATCCATTTTATCAAAAGATTTATAGTTAAAATTATAGAAGAACAAAGCTAAGGGTGTAAAATCCAGATCAAGAGTACTTAACACACATTCATCGATAGCTCACGTTAAAAGTTTACGTCAGTACTTTATTATTAAGATGAGAACTTGAATGTGCATGATGGTAATTACCACCATGTAATTATCACCATGTACATTTACGTTTTCATTACGCTCTCATCTTAATATTAGCCAGATTTCTGCGACTTGGCCCAGCGTAATTCATGGTCGAATCGTGCGGCATCCGCAGCCCTCTCCAGACTTCCTGAAATTGGAATCAATACTATTTAACCTGCTGAGTTTCCCGGACTTAGAGAGTGGAAAGATCAAGCTGCCCACAAGCCCGTCGGGCGAATATCTCCAATGCTTAGTTAGAAAAAAATCACCAAATGCAGATTCCAATTACAACGGCCGCCACAAAAGAACTTTGATGATAGTGCTTTTAATACGTGCTCTACTAAGTTGCTCAAATAGAGATTAACCGAACAGCAATCACCAGAGTCACAAGAGCTAGAATTTTTTTAGCTGTTTCCTATTCAATGCAGTGTGTTTGTGTGTGTATGCTTGCATCGATCTGCGTGTGTGCATATACGTCTTTATGTACAGCGTATGTTTTTATAAATGTGCGCCCTTTTCCACTGTACTCTCGATGAGTGGACACATTGTTAGGAGCAGTGACTTTACACATAGGCAATATACAACGACATGAACTAGAGTGCGATAAAAGAGAAAGCTCACGGCGTTGACCATTCCTTAAGGGATGCGCTATGCACTCGGTCAATTTTTAGCTTCGTTTGAGGTGACTGAATGCATATCTGGCCTTTGAAATGATTCACGTTGGCCTGCCGCTGAACCGAGTCACCACTGCCTGTTCTCCCCGACAAGTCTGAGGCCTGTCTGCTACCAGCTTGCCGACCCCAGAGGGATGGATGGCTTGGTGAGCCATAAGCTGGAGACCGAATCACTGACCTCGTGTGCGACGCAGAGCACCTCTAACCTCTGCGCGACGTGTACTCAGATGTGCTACTCAGTTTAAGTTATGTTACTCTCCGCAACGATGTTGTTGAGCAACGCGCGCGCCATCAGGGAGAGTTCTGCCTCCTAGCACAATAACCCAAGAATTTCTTGGTGCATTACTTGCTCTGTGGTGACTCGCTATTCTTCATTAGCGGTATCCGTATGACTTGCTAAAATTATGTTATGCGATTTACTCAAATGATCACCGAATTTTCTCTGTAAAGTAACTTAGCTTCTGATACAACACAAGGTAGTTGTAAGCATGTATGACTTGTCGACTGAGTACTTCATGGTCCTATTAGAAGAGTGCCTGGACTGCTCAATCTTCAGATGGTCAGGGAAATATCATGATGAAATGAGAGATCTGGCAATGAGGCAACGACTAGCAGCTAGCCTAGCGATTGTCTTTATATCTAAAGTGAAAGCACCAGTGATGGATCTCCGGAAATTACTCTACTGTAGGTGTATAGATGAGTGTTTGGTTATCCCACTCAAGAGGAGCTAGACAATTGTTTTGGACTGTTGAATAAATAGTCAGAGTATATAAAATTCACCCGTGAGATACCGAAAGACGATTGGCTCCCATTCTTGAACGTGCAAATAAACTTGTTTGAGAGCGGCTACATAACGAAGTGCTACCAAAAGCCAAGTAATAGGAATATCCTGCTTCACTATCTCTCTTCTCATCCCTCACATACGAAGAAAGCGATAGTATACAATATGTTTCGAACAGCAGCCAATGTATGTACCGGGGAGGAGCAGAGAGTAGAATCCGTGAAACTGGCTCGGGAATTAGCCACTTTTAATGGATACGAATTTGTAACCCCTCGGCATAGGTTTAGAGGAAATAATGCGCCTCCAAAGGAAAAGTCGAATAAAAGAAAAGTCTCGTATATCCTTCTGTTCTTTTCAAATGAGATAAGTATAGCTGTAAAACGCTGTTTGAAAAGATCTAGTTTGCAACCGCTTATATGACCGTCCCTGCATAACGAAAGATTGTAAAATATGTCCTAAAGGCAGAGACGGTGATTGCATGAGCGTAGGTACAGTCTACCTATCTCTTGCAAAGCGTGTAGCGATAAATATATTGGCGAAACGGGTAGGCCGCTCTATGCCCGCATAGAAGAACACCTAGCTGACAAGCGTCTTGATAGACGGAACACCTCGCTAGGGACGCATAGAGCACAGAAGCACGGCGGAGTTGATTCTGAAATCGAAGTCACCATCCTTGCGCAGGAGAAAAGAGGAATGCCTTGTTATCACTAATGATTTAAGTCAGTATATAAGGACTGTTGTTTTGATGGGTAGGGTGCATTACAAGCCTTTGTGATCTCCTTCCGGTAATCTCCACTTGAATCATTTAGTGGAACACATATAATATAAGAAGCGGTGAGAATGTTGAGAGTTGATTTTGTGCTTGATGGAATTGTGATCTAGGTCTGGTGATTTTTTCTAAGAAGTGATGGAGGTGCTTGACTGACCGGATTGCAGACGATTTGACCTTTGCAGGCTCTGAAGAAGGTGAACTGCCGAAACGTCAGCTGTGAATAAAGTTTATTGTATCACCTCGTGTTTGGCTAGATATACATCCAATCACTTCGGAACAAAGCTGAAAGTTCAAGAAGAACGCATGGCGCATCCTTCAGAGATTGATCACTCCGAAAGATTAACATTTATGGGGCTCTTGATTTCTTTCCTGTTGAAGTAATGGAGGCGTTTGATTGACTAAGCTGTAGTCAACCTAATCTTTTCAAGCTCTAAACGCCGAGAAGACAGCTGTCAAAATAAAGTCCATCATAAGAGCCTCGCGTATGGCTCAGAAAGAGAAATCAGATAACCTCAGGTTTCTGCTGTAAATGGAAATTGTGATGTGACAACAAAATCTGGACGGTTTTGAACAGTAGCGACCAAAATTTGAGCCCTTACCGCTCTCAACAAATCTTCATAATGTCCAAGATTTTCAACTTTTTACTACCTTTTTCACAGTGTGATGATGTTTCATGCATACCTGAAGAGAGTCGATTGGAGAGCAAAATTACTACCTCTGATAGAAGCCGAACCCGCGTTTCATCCATACCGGGTACGCGTACTACCACTACGCCATCGAGGTACATTAGCGCTACCACTCATTCCTCATTATCTCTATGGCAGCTATCAGCCACCAGCCTTTAACAGGTTTGGTCGGATATGCGATCTCGCTTTATAAAACCAGTTAGCTTACAGCCATTGTGATATTAGTCCTCAAGATGCTGTCAGTTATGATAAAGACATCTATTATAGATTACACATGTTTAATGCCTGTCACCTCAACTGAATCTAATGACGATATGTGCTTACCAGCTCGAACCCGCTGACTGTTAGTTGCTGACAGATTCGATGCCCTGTATCGAAAAAAGGGTGGTAGCGAAACGATACCACGGTGTTTAGTGGAAGCACGGGCCCCTATACGGATGAAACGCGAGTTCAACTCCCGTCTGAGGTCGATTTTTTGCTTACCACTTAATTATCTTCGCAATGTCTTTTCACCAACTACAATTTCTTCACCTGATAAGTAGACTAGTGATATACCAGCTGAGCGGTCTAATGAGGGCAAAGGTAAACTAGGATTACCATTTAATCCTTTTCCGCGCCATTCAAAGACTGAGCATTTGGGTAACGCTTTGTGGACGGCAATTTCTCGAATTTCGCAAGCGACGCACAATTTTTGTTTTCTGTTAAGGATTGTTCCTCATTTGGAGAAAACCTTAGGTTCCTTATGTTACTCTGGTAAAGCATGATTTTCTCTACACGTTCATAAATGTTTTGTGCAAATACAACTTATATGTGCAAAGAAAACTTCAAAGAGCAACGTAATCTTCTTTTCGTGTTTACAATGTACTATAAACAGCTGGTCAGAAAGCACATTTAACATCGGACATCGTCGAAATCTGTACTATCAAATGAGTTTCAGTGTAATCTGAGAAGAAACGATCCACAGCCCTTGGCCGAGCAAACAAAGTGAACTATATCTGAGTCATAATCTTATTTTCGTTGCTATTGCACATCAAGAAGGTCTATCCAAAGACCAAGCAAAGTGTTAAAATTGCTCAAATTTAACCTTTCGAATGACCACTCGAAATATGGATGAGAAGTTTTGTCCAGCAAAAGGGACCTTTAAAAATTTGAAGGTTATAATGACCCTTATCGTCCGTGAAAGGTTAAAAGATCCATGACCTGACGAATCGAGAAGCGGTATATGAAACATCGGAATACCGCTTGCAAAGGCCTTAAAAGTTAAGCTAATTGATAACGTGCCAGTTAACTCAATGGCCACTCTCCCTAATCGCGCTCGCTTGCTCGCTCATAGGAATGGTCTCAAATTTCTCATCAGTGCAACAAATTTTTTGAAAAAACCTTACGTAGGATCGCATACAGTACGCAAGAGCTTTCATATTGATTTCGTTACAAAGGTAACCTCGAATTACTGATCAATTTTGATCAATACAAAGTGAGGGCTTTATCTGCCACTTCTTTTCTTTGTGCGCTCTTTAGCCAAAACGCCGAAGTAAATATGAACTTCTAATGTTTTTCGGACTAATTCTCAAGCACGACCACGAGGAAAAAATTTAGTCCGCACCTCACAGCAGCCCGAAAAAGTGGCATGCGACAGGTTGAAGAACTAATAAAATCCAGATTTATTAGAATACAGGCGGACAGTTTGTAGTAATTCTCATCAGCTAGATGTTCAAATAATGGAAAAACTCTTCAAAGATGCTACCTTTATCGTCCATCGTCTGAAAAAGAATTTATTTGTCAATACCGAAAACTGAACAGGGAATGGGTCAATGTGGTAAACGTGGCTGGTTTAACATCATCAGATATTTCTCAACTTGAATTTCAACTAGCAACGAGCTGTGTCATATATTCTACTTATCAAAACAGATAATTTGACATCTATGATAATCATCTCACATCTACCGACCCCTCAAAGTTCAAGGCTGAACTCATCATCAGCTGTTCAGATAGGCCAACGGATAGCATAATGTGGTTTGAAAACCTAGTGCTGACCCATTTGCTGATATACGCTCAAGCTCGTTCACAAACACTCGAATGTTTCTGAACCGTCTACAGACGCCTTTTCCAACAACGCGTATACGATGGAGTTTGCGACGTACTCGCCCTTTAAACAAACATGTCGACTGACTCCACGATGTAATCTAAAGTAATCATTCCCCAAATAGTTCCATTTCTATATTATTGTGAGTCTCCTACATTAACTCTTGCATGCGGCTGTTGTGTGGCTATCCTATCTCAACTGAATCTTCTCAAGCAATCAGTCAAGCTTCAATTATCCTATGCTATCATATTAGTTGCGATAACCTGCTTCAGTGAACATTTGTACAAGCTTCTTTGATAATTCTCATCAAGTTTTGTAACTTTTAGCTCTGATTTCCTTCCAGGTTGTTTGCCTGTACCCTTTGTGCTCACACTACTGTCGACTGTGAGGCTTGCATTTTTCCCATGGTGAAGAGCTTGATCGGGCAGAGTCTTTGTCACCGGTTTGTATACAAGTGGGTCAAAGGCTCCGAGTTCTGTATCCGTGTCATTCAGTGTTCCATTATTCGCTCAACTAGTATCGTCAAATTGCTTATAATGTATTGTTATTTTTATGAACAATCATAATCCAAACGTGAGTTGCTCGACGTGTCTACGTTAAAGAAGTCCCTCGTGGAAAACTCGTACAAAATCGAGCATTTTACTCTGAGTTAGTAATTTCTGTATTGAAGACTAGCGCAGAACTTTACTCTCCATTGCACAACCCATACAGAATCCATCCACGAGAGCTTCAGGAAGCACAAAAAGCTATAAATGTCTACGGTTTTTTCAACTCGACAGGTCATGAGTCTTTTGATGAAGTGCCTAAACTGCTCAATCTCTAGATAGTGTGGGTATCAATTTGTACAAATAAGGAGACTGTCAATGGAACAGTAATTGGGCCCAAAGCTTGCTTTACCTTTTCAAGTCTGAAGCTAAAGTCCTAGTAATCGACGTTCGGTCATTATTCAGCTGCAAATAAAAGATGATTGTATTGTCACTGCTCTAGCAGAGGAACAGATGGATAATGTTTTGAATTGCTGGATGAACAATCAGAGCACATAAAGTAAATCCATAAGAATCCAAAATGAAATTGGCTTACACTTTTGAAGGTCCAAGTTAGCCTGTACAAAAACACTTGCAACATAAAATGCTAACGAAAGCTCAGTAATAGAAATATACAGAACCAATTCCTTTTCTTTCACCCATAACATACAAAACGTGCACTTCGAGGAAAACATCTTTCAAACAGCCTATAGTGTATGCACAAGGAAAGAGTATAAGGACGAAATTACTGAATCTTGCAGCAAATAGCCCTCTAATTGCAACAGTGACAGCTTCTCGGGTTAGATTTGAGAAAAATTGACAGCCGAAAACGACAAGCCCAGCGAAGAGGCTTCATCAGAACTGCCTTTTATTTCTGATAAGATAAGCACAGTAAAACATTGTTCGAAAAGTACGGGATTAGACTGCAGAGTAGCAGTGGCTGAATCCACCTAGAGCTCTGAGGTGCCAGGTGGTCCTCTGTCGTTCGTATGATCGTTTAAGGAACGTAATATTGCATAATTTGCTAACGATAGAGAAGGCAAATGTATGAGCTCTGGCACGATACTTCTAATCTCTTGTAATCCTTGCAGAAACAAATAATTGGAGGATCTTGTAGTTCACTCTGCTGTTCGTATAATAGAGCACCTAACTGGATAAGTTTAAATGAATCAAAACACCTCGCTATACAATTCTAGGACATATAAACATGATGAAAAAATCTGGTGTCTGAGTCAATAATACTCGCACATAAATCCAAAGCATTTACGTCAAAAAACTCTGCGGATTTTTTGGTCGATTATCACAGTAAAAGTCAAGAATGGATCTGAAAAAGTAGTGCCTGTGATCACGCCTGACCTCGCATCATACCACAGGTTGATTTTTTCTGACTTGAGCTTGTCACAATCCTATCTTGTGCAAAACTCTGTGTGGCTTGACACTGAACATATACCTGGGGCTGGTTTAACATCGTCAGCTATTTCTCAACTTGAATTTCAACTACCCACGAGCTCTGTCTTACCTTCTACTAATCAAAGCAGATAAGTAGACATCTACTGATAATCATCTTACATCTACCGACCCCTCATAGTTCAGGGCTAGACTCATGATCAGCTGTGTAGACAGGTCAACAAATGACATAATGTGATTTGAAAATTAGTGCTGGCCCACTTGCTGAAATACGTTCAAGCTCGTTCACAAACACTCGGATGTTTCTGAACCGTTTACATGATGCCGTTGGTTCAATCCCGCGATTTTGCTTCGCCAAACCTTCCATCACTCTAAGGTTGGCGAATTCGTACTAGACTTATACGGAACATTACAGCACTGACTTAATGCATCGGTATGCCACCGCAAGTCATGTTACAGGCTTTATATATATTCGGTCATTTGGAATGATTCGTAACGAAGTCGAATGTATGGCATCTTTTGAGTATAGATCGACGTCGAAAGCCTGAACCTAAATCAATTAACTAAAAGTTTGTATTGCGCAAAAAGGAATCAAATAAAGCTATTGTGAGAATTTAGAAAAGCTTCAACCGATGAAAAAGTGATGGGTCATTATGATCAACGTCTTATCAATCTTATGGAATAAGTCTTCAAGTTAGGACTTTCAGATTAAGTTATAAGTATAACCAGTTGTTCCGTTTGGTTTAGTAAGCAATTCTTTACCGTTCTCTCTGTGGAATTTTTTCCACTGCAAGTTGCCAAACTTACTAAGCCTTCTGTATGGAAACCCATAAACTCCGATACTAGTGATGGAAAAGACCTGCCGTAATTGCTTGTAGTTATACAGTAATCCTACATGTAGCGCCACGTTTTTCCTAACTTTCCACCAACTGATTCTCAATTTTTGGAAGAAATTTGCTTTTTGTCACCTATAAGGCAAACTTTCCTCAAAAGTCGTTTATTCACTTCCACCTGACTCGCATCAGTCTTCGATCGTATGAGACTTGCAAAAATTTACAGGAGAGCCTTGGCAAGACAGCAGCGTGCTAGAACTCACGTGTCTGCGATTGGGTGCAGTGATGCCCTCTGATCAACCAGAGCTATCTTTGGATATTAGAAAATACCAAGCGTGATCACCATTCAGTTATCCCTCAGAAAAAGCTCAGCCAAATCCGAACAAACTCTACGACCATCTCAGATGGTGACTGCAGAACAATGAGCCAAAGTGAATAAGAGAGTGGACTTGATTATCGTTTGACGACGAGCGTATTTCTCAGATGAGCAGAGTGATCAATTTCAATAACAAAACAAAACGAATTTATCGTCAGTTCACAAGAAATACGTAATCACATACATATTACCGGTCCTTATGCAATGAAATTATAAAACATATCTGTGAAAAATAACACCAATCAAATGGAACAAAAGTACAGATACACGTAAGCAGATTGAGGAGACAACAACAGGTGAGGACACTAATGACAAAGTGAAGGAGAAGTGAACATGTAGATAGGTAGAAAAATGCACAGTTTCAAACACGAACACGTACATAATCATGTGGCAACGAAAGGATGAATGGAATATCCTCACAAAAAGCTCAGCCAAATCCGAACAAACTCGGTAGAGAAAAAACATAAATCCCTCCGACGACTATTTTTGATATAGAATAAAACGTTTCAATGGGGGTTGTAGTCGTAACTCATCAACTCGATGCAACCGATGACGTCCCATTTCAACACGAATTGTTCGTTGACAGATATCCATTAATGGTCGTGGAGAAGCTGAAAATTACCACAATCACATCAAAGCTAATCACGCACTAGCACTATACAATTACAAAAGCCGTACAAAAGCGCATCACTTTCTGATATAAACGCCAGGACCATTCGTCCTACACTGTAATTGTACAAGGCTACCCTATGAGGGTCCATGGTGAGAGGAAATTACGAAGAATTGATGAGAATGGTAATGGCTCAAATTTTGGTCGCTCACGTTCGATTCCGCCTAGGTATTTCATCGTCACTTCACAATGTCCCCAGACAGCAGACACTATAGTATACAACGTTCGTCCTTGAAGATTTCGGAACGCAAGACCCAGATAGTGCTCATCGGTGGGAAACGCCATGTAACAGTCGCCCATGTCCAGAATACAGTAGACTGCGATAAGTTTGATCGAATACGAGAATTATGCAGTGGTTTAGAGATATAAAACAAGCCTTCATAGGTGACCTGAATCCAGATAACTTTTTGCTAATTTTTCAAGCTATTAAGAAGCTCAAAAATTACTTCATTTAAACCTTGGCGAGATAAATCAGTAGTTCTCTACGTGAGTGAATGACGCAGTTTATTCGATTAAAAATTCCATGTAGATCGCGTGTCAGCTCAGTCGCAAAGAAAAAGTATTGAAACGCTGCTTCGAAAGATGAAGAATATATGGAGAGGAAATTGGTGCAAATAGGAAAATTGCAAGGTGGAAGAAGAAATCGAGCAAAATCTTTATATTGGAATTCAAACTCACCTTGTCAGGAATCTGAGCATATGCGAACCGCACTGAAACTCCTATTGGATATGGCCATGATGTGCAATTCTTTGAATCATGATAGCATACTTCACGAACTGCAAACAAACCGTCCAAACAAGGCGAGGAGAATGTGAACAATTTTCACTATTTTTTTTTTCGCATAAGTCAACGCTATATAGAATATATCACAGTTCCTTCTCATTAGAAAGGAACAAATAAAAAAACCGATCTTTTTTGCTGGACGAGAACTCTTCGTAAGAATCTTAGTAACCCATCAAAAGCTGAGACTTGAAGCTACACCCCACGTCACCGCTTTCTTGAACACCCCATTAGAATGCTGTAACAATCAAAATAAAACCATTTTCCATGAAACCACCAGTTTTTCTCTTGTCTTGCTTATATATCGTTGGACAAAACACCTTCCTCAGAGTGCTAATACTCAAACTGTAGCACAAGCTTCAAAAAACTCAAAAATGTGTTTGTCAAAAGCTCTTTCAATCCTTTGATCCCCTCTGCACTTTGAATGGGGCTTGATGCATCGCCGGACAGAGCTCTTTGTTTAGAATATTAGTAATCACCTGATAGCGTGATGTTTCCTGATTCTATCGATTTGCCAATTTTCTGGAGAAGTGCTTCAGTAGGAAAGAGAAAATCTACTTTTACATTTTTAGCATGTTCTTATACAAGCCATTCGACAAGGCGGAGCGAGGTGGGACGATCGCATTTTGTTATTGAATTGGGAAATTTTCCTTCTTGAAGAAACTCCAATAAAGCGAGTGCCTGAGATACTACGAAAGTCTCTCTACACATTGAAATGCTTTTTCGCTTCCAGCAAATTATACGCGTGAAGAAAATGAAGTAGAAAAGAGTGTGTGAAGCATAATTAGACTAAGTGCTACAACGTTATAAAACGTATGATTCTGGAATAAAGCCAACAATTAGAGTGGCGTGCAAAAACATTTGTGTCAACCGGAATTTGAACCCAAAACTCACTCTTTCCGCGAGCGCGTGCTGAACCGTTTGCACCACCATCGCTCGTCTTGCACACCGCTCTTTCTACGCTACAACGCGTTACCTGTTAACGGCCAACCGTCGACGGTGACGGAAATGTTATCGCACACCATCCTACATTGTTGAGCTTCTTGTAAGATCATACCACCGCAAAAGGCGGTCAGATAAATGAATTTCGATTGGTTATAGAAGGTATTTTCAAAAACCGGTGGACTGCAGCTGTAACCTCAATCTCAGCTTTCTGAATAGTTGCTAGCAATTCTATGAAAAAATCTCCCCAGCAAATGAGATCGCTTTTTCATTTGTTCCCTATTATTCACAAAGAATCAATGTTATTTTATCGCTCTATAGGAAAGATGATAGCAAACTTCAGATATATAAAGTTCATTTTTTCCACTTTACAAGATCGAGAAGAAAAAACATTTTGTCCTTTCATAGCTCATATTTTTTCAATCCCAAAAAACGTGTGCCGCTATACCTCTATTCCCTTATATAAAAGCACACAAATTTTTTATCATACGAAAGAGATGTTACTTGAAATGATGACTTTTCAAAGTGGGCTATTTTGGGTCATTTAACTTTATTCACTGGATTCGCTGTAGAACAAGGAATGCTATATTTTCTTTAGTTCTCCTACACTTTGAAAGAAAAAGAATACAGTGTAAAAGGTTGAAATGTTTCCCGTAAAGGGTGACTATGTCACGATACTTGAGCTAGAAATATCTCGATAATCTACATCAGTGGTAAATATGACTGTATCAGTTAAGCGCGTCATGTATAAATTTTCGAGGACCAAAAATGATTAGCCAGTCTGATTGGGACAGTCAGAAATGCAACTTATTGACTAGCAAAACAGCGGAAAAGGCTGGTGTTTGACCCTAGCTTAAAACTCAAATTGCTCCACCTTAACTAAAACTGCTACGATTTATACTGCTATTTGTAATAATTTAACGTTCACATCATCAACTACTTCCACTACTGCTACAACTATTGACCTCGCATCGGTTAGAAGAGGTCGCATCGGTGTTTGATAATTAAATAATAAAAATAATTATTACTTATCAGTTCCAAGATTTGTTCGTACTCGACACCTTCGTTATAATATAACAGTCCGATATCAAACCACTGACTCAAATCCCATCCATAGCTTTCGGTATTCGTTCCTATCAATGACGTATAACCCGTCGTATGAAGTGCAGCAGCCTTCGTTGCCACACCAACTACTGGATACGATCCTCGTTGTCGTTGTGGCCATTCCATTTGCCAAACATGAAAGCCTGTCGTCTATCCCATCTGAAATTTGAAAAAATTGGGAGGACTTTCTATGAAAAAAGCAAAAAGGAAGGAAATAAAAGAGAGCCTCCGAAAATTTTAATCATATTAGGTTGGGAAGAAAGTGGTGATGCAGCTGCAAGAAATTGGAAATTATATATAAATATAAATATATATATAAATAAATAATAAATAATTAAATATATATAAATATATATATATATATATATATATATATATATATATATATACAACGTCAAATAAAGGCTTTTTCGAGAATCGGCCACTTGGGGTTGTAGGCAGATTTAAGCTTTCTAATTATTAATAATATTCCTGTGAAAAATCTTTATCCAGCGAATAAGATAGGTTTTTTATCTGTCGACTTGTAATGGACACGTATCATAATTTCCCACAAAGTTTTTATATAATTGAGATTCAGTAGGCGAACTGTATTAACTTGCGAAAAAAAACTTTAACTCCACAATGCCGAAGAACTCAATAGAAAGAACTAAACGGCTGTTACCATGACGTTAAAAGAGAAAATCAATAAAGAAAAAAAAAGAGAAAAATGGGACAGGACGGAAGGGAAAGAATGACTTGAAGAAGGAAAGCAGAGGGAATAGAAAAAAAAAGAGAAAAAAAGGAAGAAAAAGGAAGGAAAATGAGGGAAAAGAGAAAGCCAGTGAGGTGATAGAGGGCAAAAATTAACTGAATTTTAGTTTCATAGTGACTTCAAATGATTAAAGCGATGATGTCATTGTACGCACCCTTGGCAGCGAGAACTCTCTTCTTTCTGAATTCCACGCACAGCTGTCTGACGATGTTATCGGCCATACCCTAAATAGATCTCTGAAGTTTTCAAATGAATAAAAAACGGAACCGCTCGAGGATCGAACCATCAACCAGTATTTATTATCGATCATGTGTGTCGCGCTCAGCACCTCTAACCACTGAGCCACACGTGCTCATTTATATGGAACAAATCAAGGATTTGAAAATCTAAATTAGTAAAGAAATCTAGAAAATTTGAAACCAAGATGTTAAGGGTAAGTTAGTCAGGGAAGTTCCTCAGGGATTGATAAAAACCCTGCGAGAGCCTGATTTGGCGGGAAAAAACGTTTTCAGAAATTCTCCCCTGCGTTCGTACACATGCACGCCTACTATATCCCAAATGCCGTGGCCTTGTAAGCCTTCGGTCACGGGAACTTGACGGACCATCATAGTGATTCTACTAGATTCAACTAGAGAACACCTTAATTATCAACATTATCGGCTGAGGACCGCGTATGGCGCAGTGGTGAGAGGAGCCTTGCGTGGCGCACAAGGTTGATAGTTCAGTCTCGCGATCATGCAGCAAACTATCCATACCTTTGGGCTCGATGATTTGGTCCTAGACTTGTCTGGGAGGATAAACAGCACTGACTGGATGCGGTAGCAGGCCACCACGAGAAATTCTTAAGGCTAGATATACAATGCCCAAAACCGATTGTCTATTCACCTCGGCATGCTTCAATATGATTTCTGATTTTCTTCTTTAAGCCAAACGCGAGGTAATATATTAAACTTTATTCACAGCTAACCTTTCGGCAGTTCGTCTTCTTCAGAGCCTGGAAAGGTCAAGTTGTCTGCAATCCAGTCAATCAAGTACCTTCATTACTTCTTTAGAAAAATCACCAGACCTAAATTTCAATCGCATTAAGCACAAAATCAACTCTTCAACATACTCACCGCTTTTTATACGTGTTACACTGGATGATTCAAGCGGAGATCACCGGAAGTAGATCACACAGGCTCGTAATGCACCTTACCGCAATATATAAAAACATACGCAGTGACATAAACGCGTATATGTACACACGCAGATCGATGCAAACATACACACATAAACACACTGCATTAAATAGGAATCAGCTTCAAAATTGTAAGTCATGTAACTACCAATCCTGGTGATCGCTGTTCGGTTGATCTACATTTGAGCAATTTAGTGGAGCACGTATTAAAAGCGCTATCTTGAAAGTTATTTTGTGGCGGCCGATGCGATTGGAATTTGGATTTGGTGATTTTTTTCTAATGAAGTAATGGGATGTCCGGCCGACTGCTTTGGGCAGCTTGATCTTCCCACTTTCTAAAACGAGAACTGCAGAAACGTCAGATGTTTGAAGAAATTGTATCATAAAAATCTCGCGTTTGACTCAAATAGAAAGACAAAGAACTATCTCATTGAACACTCACAGTAGCATTCCGCATCACGTATTGTTAAGTTGATTCTAACAGTTTTCGTACTTTTTGTGAGTTTCTCATATGAGAATTCTTGCTCCTCATATTCAGCGATGAACCTTGTGCTCAATACTGAGCGAACAGCATTCTGTGACAGAAAACTGTCTGCAGAATTTTAGACATTGACGAGAACAGTAAATATTGAGAAAAAGTTGCCATATATTTAGCGAGGGTGAAGCACTTTGTTCTCATAGTCTCACAGCGAACTCCTAGTTTGATCCATTTGACTGTATTCATTGACTTTTCTTTTCGTTATCTACACAAAATAATGCGGTCAAATCAGTGAGCCCTCATAAAGAAGTTCGCCGCACCCTTTTGTTGGGAGAGCGCGCTTTGTCAAGCTTCCAAACAGGTGAAGCTAGTCTTACTACTAGATATCTTCTAGACGTCTTTCATTTCGTTGACTGTGAGTGGAAGTGGAGAAACTATTTTATAGGCCATATCGACTAAATACTGTTGATAAGGAGAATATGTCGTGCAAGAAATAACCTCAAATTCGTTCATAGATTCAGAAGAGAAGAAGACAGTGCTAGTCGATCATGAAAACATAAGTCAAACTCCTAGATAGCTCGATGAAAATTGTGAGCATTGTTCGTTCATCTCAAGATTACTCTCATTCCTGTGGCTCCACTAAGGTGACAAAATGCATTTGTGCTTCCCACATTGACTTGTGGTAGTCTACCGTTCATCGGAAAGTGATTGGCAGTTCTTTACTCTGTTGGGCTTCATTGGAAGAAATTTCATACGAATGTAGTCAACGACAACCATAGAGCACACCACCATTCGTAAATAGTGCGAAACTCATGCATTGCCATATGTAAATGTTGGCATAATGATCGCCGTAAATAAGTAGCGTCTGATCAGCAAATTGAGCGTGTTATGCAATATTACCATGGAAGTTATTCTGAAACTCATTCTTGACACGTGAGTGCATGGATTACTTCCAGTTACCTTCAAGAATTGTAGAGGTTTCTAAGTAATGTCATGTCAAAACCCAATTATGAAGGAAGCCTGTGTAAGGGGAGTGGGCTGAACCGGTTGGTCACCAACTGGGTAGACCACCACTTACATAATTCATGAACTTTCTCTGAGTGTGTATAACAGCTTGGAGTACAACTCGATGGAAGACAGCGAGTAGCGTGAGCCGAGCTTAAGCCTTTGTCAGAGATCACTGGCCAATTTCATTATCCTAACACATCTACATATTTGGCGCTACAGCCCCAGTTTTGCTGTAAGTGGCGGGAACATGCGCCAGTATTTCTCATTAGAACTACGTCTTTTGAGAAGACTTTCAACATTGAGCCCTGGCTTCGCAATTCACATCTTGGAAGGATGCCCTGTCTTCGAAGCAGAGCAAAATATGCATCACAATAAAAAAAAGTTTGATGGGGAGGGGAGATCTGTAAAACAAAATGAGACGTCAACTGGAGAATGGAAAGATCAATGGAGTGGATTTGGAAGAAGACATTAGGCTGGACACATAGTACGTTCTGCTGAGGCGGATGACGATAGAAGTAAGCCGCGAGAATCCTTTGAAATGTCTAACGCGCAATAAGAAGGCCACCTGATACGGTCCAACTTCTCACAAAAAATCTCTTAATGGACATGATGCCGAAACAGTCTCTTCAATGAGGTTGTTTGACGCATTAGGAGAATAGCGAAGCTCCGCCATAGTCACTCGACAATCAGCGAGGCCAAAGATTATATAAGTGATGACATTCCATGCAAAAAATGTCTTGAAACTCGCGCATTTATGAAAAAATTGTATTGAAAGTGCATGCAGAATACTGTAGCGAAATTGTTCCTTGTTCGGGAATTCAGCCAAAACGACACGGAAGTCTCAAAACACAAAACGGCTGTAAGTGCAAAAGCTTATTCAGCTTCAATCACGGCTTGTACAACTCATAAACAAAGCTTATGATAATACAGCGTTGACGGTGCTTTCGATTTGTCATTGGCGAAATAGTTGAAACAAAATTCACTACATTCCAAGTCGGAGACTTTTCGCCAGCACTTTGGAAATGAGTAACTCTGCTTCGAACACTATGTCGTTAGTCAATTGGATGAGATTTCAACAGCAAGATGATGATCAATTAAAATATTTCTCACTACGATTGCAAAGAAAATTCTGGGGCACTTCAGTAATCATGGGATAACTCCCATGCATATCATGTAAAAATATTACACTTTCTCATGTGGGATTTCCCACTATGTGCCTAGACATGATTCTTCTTTAGTTTCACATTCTCACAAGCCTTCGCCCTGTCTGACGACACAGTCGCAGTTGGTGTGTTTTATTACGTCATTATTGGAGAAGTGCTCTTCACATCGAGCCACAGTCGATGGAATCAACAAAATTGAAAGGGAAGGCATAACAAGCAGATCCGCTGATGGACGTTGGTTTCAACGCTTCTCAAAGCCGGGGATCTTGATCTTGTAGGCAAGCCTCGATTAGGGCGTCTAATAAGTTTGAGCCGTCCGATGAGGCTGAAGAAGCACGTCAAGAGTTCTTTGACTCGATGTCGAAAGAATTGTACTCCGACAAGCTTTGAAACTTGGCGGGCGATAGCAGAAAGTCGTAGAAAAGAATAGCCTTTATCTTAAAGAATAGTCATTGTTGCTTTTGTTTGGAATTCATGCATGAATTTTCAGTTTTCTACAAGTGCTCCAGAACTTTCTTTCGAACCTAATGATTTGCTGGAGATGTAGGGTCACCAAAGCGCTCTTCAAAACTTGCAATCACGGAGATCATATGCTCCGCAACAATTCAGTGAACATGAGGATGAGTAATATTGTCCAACTGGCAAAATGTCGGAATGGTATCAAATTTTGTCGCTTTTTTCTCTGAAACACAGCAATATCTGCCTTGAAACGTTATTGTGGGTAGACATCTCCACGTCTTTATATCGCAAATTGATTGAGTCGAATTGATCACTCAGTATAGTTAAGAAAACTGCAAACTCTCCAGATGATTTTTCAGAAGCATTACAGACTTGGAAGGACCACTGAAGAGTCTGTAACCACTACACAAAGAAATGAGATTTCACTATATGAAATGTGCACTAACAAATTTTGTTTTGCCTGACATCGTGCGGAAAATGCGGAATGACGGCGTTCTGTAAACATCCACCTTGAAACGTTTGAAAAGATGAACAGAGTAGCGTCTGCTTATCATCGCATCAACTATATTCTTGAACATCGTCCACTGTGCTTTCACGTTTCAATACATTGGCGATTTTATCGATGGAAACATTGTCCTGTCTCAGGACAACATTTGATGTCTTCATGCAGCTGTATATTCTAGGACCCAATCCTGAGACGATTTTCCGTTAACGTCCTCATGTTGGTGGATTTTTGCTAACATCTAATTACGCACCTATTTTCCAACGATACTTTTGAAATTCTTTAGATCTACTCAACTTGGCTATCAGTTGACCACTCCGTTAAAACACTAAATTATGAGCGTGCCAAATGTAAGAGACTAATAAGAACATCAAAGTTCACAAACTCAGTTTTTGCTTGGATATTTGTCACCGAAAAATTTAACAATGAGTATTGCTCTTCGTTTTTATCAATCGATATCTTCTCTGGAAGACTTTTTCCAGAATTGCAGTTGTGTTTCAGGCGCTTTGTCTATTGTCGCAGCATCAGAAATATGAAGGCGGAACCGAATATAAGCCGAGCAACTTGAGAAATTGACGCATTCACTGGAATTTTTCTCTAACTTTTCGCTCACACGCAGACCATTTTCATTTAAAATTTGGAAAAGATTTTCTTGCCTCGATAACTGATTTTTGAGCTTCGCAATAGCACAATGTGTTACGAAATGCGCTTTCGGATCATGTTTTCAAATTAAGCGAGTTAAAGATCCTCCGAAGCACTTGAAAAAGCCAGAAAAAATCAAAGGCCAGCCAAGGCGACGTCACAATCGCATAGTTGTTGAATGCCGAATCTGTTGTTATTTCGTGGATGATCTCACACGAAAGATCTAGACAGTAGTTTTGGTTGAGTTTATAATACTTATTCTATTTTAGGAAAATGATTATTCTTACAAACCAGGCAGGACCTTCGAAAGCTCCATTCATAATTTTGTTGTTAGTCTCAATTTCAACCGTGTTTGGATGTGGAGTGATTCCTGGAGGTCAAAGTAATGAATAGGAATTGTTATGGATCTACAAATATTCTCATTGTTAGATGGTTAAGAGCTCTAACCAGAATGTGCATGCTTAGCACTCCATTACTGCTTGATTGTTGTCGCAGTCAGCGCTACCTATGGGCAAGGTTTCCATTTCCATAAAAGAAGAACGATAAAACTAAGAAGTTCCTCAATGCAGTGACTTTTGTGATTTAGCTAATACCAGGAGTTTAAAAATGAACTTCAATGGGTTAACGTTTTGGTGTCTTCGTCATGTCGGAGCCAATGATTACATTCGATTCTCCACTGTCGTTCGCCATCGTTGTTGTCTTCGTCTTCGTTGTTCTGCACGGTTTTCTGAAAAGGTACATCGCTCGAATAAAGAATTTCACTTAGCGATGTTGTCGTTTACAGGATTACTGCCATGCAAGTTGCCAAAGTTAGTTATAAGTTGATAGTGGTTCAAATGACAACATGCCAGGACCTGAAAATGTGAAATGTTGTCTGAGTTTTTCAAAGTCGATGGCATTCGGTTATCTAGATATTCATCTTCAATGTGCTGTTTGAAAATTTCACTTGAGAGCATCGATATATTCTGAAGGACCACCGAAATGTACATAAGCCAGTGACATGCTAAACCTTGGAAAGAATTGGAACAGTTGTCAGAATAGATTGATGTTATCAAAAGAGATTATTAAAACAATCGATTGAGAAACATTATGTACAAGAAAAGTTCTATATCAATGAACATTGCCGAGTGAGGTTTTCCATTCGGGCATTGCTTCACCGACTTGAAGGACAACGAAAACGAATAATCGTGGACGATCGACTCAATCGTAATATCGGCCGAACAAGGTCTATTTTCACCCACGTGATATTATCTAAATTATAAAAGAAAGTGTTATTTAATGGAAATGATGAGTAGAGCTGGTTTATGAAGTACTTAATAATTTAATTTACAACCTTTCACTACAAAAGCTATGTAATTTCGTTGCAGCGAGCACTAGGACCTTCACTCACTGCCAGCGGACCCAGCAACCTACCTATTATCGCGGTTTACACAGAAAACAAAGTAGTCTCTGCCCTAGTCCCTGGTATGCAACCAGCAAGGATGCTGTCCAGGCACTTGCACAACGTTTCGCAATGCAAACAGTGAGTTTACAACTTAGGCACTCCATTTTTTCGTAGATTCTGTAAAAACGTTTGAGATGAGTAGCACTTTTTTCACAGATTTTCAGTCTCTAAAGTTAACCTAACTTGCCAAAATGTCACACATTTTCGTTGAAAAAACTTTCGAGCCACTCTTCGAAATAGTGAAGATTTACGTTTCAGGTCGTCGATGTTCTCGAGATCGGAGGTCGGAGAGCACTCTTGCCTGATTTTGTAATCTCCAACATTCTGGGTCAACTTCAAGTCAATACCACTTACGAACCACTACGATGTCAGCTCTTAATGGGACCAGGGGAAAACCGTAAGTCTCCAGTAGTGGCCATTCATTTAGGGCAATTTCAATCCGGACTAGCAGGGGCATTCAGAAAGCAGAGGTGTACTTTTTTTTTGCGAACAAAGATATTTTCTATAAACTTATTATAAAGTATCTCATAGCTCGAGGAAAACTATCATTGAACCATAACATTGAAGTCTTTCAAATTGAGAATATCTTTTTGATGGTTATACAAATTTTATTTTCTGAATGATATAGTATTCAGTGTGTCAATAGATGAAGTTCTGTAGGTTTCGAAAAGTAAAAGAAATTAAGTGTCCAACACTATTTTGATCTTTCCTGTTGTCTAGTGCACAGAACAAGAAGTGTTTCTGAGACCTATGGTATCTTGCAGAGGCACTGATGGAAAGCTGTATTTTCGTCGGTAGCACGGTGACGGGAATTTGCCCGGGGCCTGGGGGTATGAAATGTCAGATGGTTGCAATGCCTATCTACAGCAAACACTTATCCCTCTCAGGAACTCTCACGGTCTGGACGGTTTTCTTATTTGCATGACATCGTTCTATAAAGAAACAATTCTATGTAGACTACAAACATCATCATGGCTAATTGGTCGAGGTCGATGTGGCAAAATGTTGTGGACAGAGCGCTTCGATTGTTAAGATCGGGTCCGTTTGGTTCGCATTTGTACACGGTAACGGTCACTGTCAGCTGAAATTGAAAGTGAACTGTGATATTCATGAGACAAACATTTTATCTATTCGATGTTTATTGTGGCAGTACAGTATCAATAAACTAGGTACCATATGGGTGTTGACCACTCAATGTAATGAGCAGTAAATTTTATTGAAACGAGTACTTTCTTCTGTATAGCCGTTCCGAGGTGTTGTTGATATTGTTTCTTGAGTACTAACGAAGCATGCAAGATACAGTTAGTAATGCAGCTTGATTATACAATGATCGAGGTGGATACTTTACGGCGGGTAGACTTCTTCAGAGCCTGGAAAGATCATACTGATCCACAATCCACTAAGGCAAAACCTCCATAAACCTAACAGAAATGTAAGAAACGAATTTTTGCATGCCATAGTAAAAACTTCATCATAAAAACCCACTCTATGTTTTGATGTTTTGTGTCTGTCAATTATTCATTGAAGACCAGGCGCGTAGGGTCAGTGCATCAGTGGGCTGTGCCTAACTCAGGCCAGAAAGATCAGCTTCAGGTATGGTTCGAAATTACGCGTAATTACGAGTCACTTCTCTTTTCGGTTTGTTTTTGGACCTTTGCTATGTATCCAAAAGGCTTCCATATTGAAATGCACATTGTGATGAATTTGTGCTTACTACTTTTCTTGGGAAGTGATTGAGAAGTTCCCACATACATTTTTCACAGGCCAAATTTCTCCTGAGAAATAAATAATATTGTAAGGTTTGGAATAGTAGCCAGAATTGATTTTACGGCAAAGCCGCACCGAAGTTTCGGCTAAAAATTCACTCCTTCGCTTATCGAAAAGTGACCAAATTCCATCTCCAGGCATTCCCATTTTGAGTGCTCTGAAATTAATGCCAATGAATGTGCTTGCTTTTATATGTGTTACTCATATCCACAATAAAGTTGGTGAGTAGAAACAAAAATGAAAGCATTTGATATTGTAAATTGGTGATTTGCTTAAAGAGCTGCATGAAAACCACTGATTAAATTTGAGTGTCTGTTTTAGTGGATTTAAGGGGTAGTTGACTAGCGTAAGCTATTCTAACATTCTCGGGATAAGTGATCTTCAAAGTATTAACTCTGAAATTGCCGGAGATGATGATAATGATAAGTTCAGTTGAAATTTAAGTTTAATTTCATGATCACTGTTTAAACACATAATACGTTTTCTTACAGTTTTCAAGATTAGTCGATTTCCTACCGAGCACAGATGATGTGGCCGGCGAAGACCAATAAGAGGGTGTCCCATGAACTACTCACTTCAAATTCAGGAAAACCTGTTGGACGACTCCACTATACCGAATATGCCATTGTACCATTGAAAAACGCTAACCAGTCGTTCTTCGCCTTTCTGCGGTATACGAAATGGACTGAACTCTGAATTTGCTTGCATTTTTCTGGATTCCATTTCATAGTTCAACGAACGCCCACCTAGCATGAATGAAATTTCACCTGTGGACCATCGCATGGAATAATACGACACTTAAGACAGAGATGGCGAGATATTAGCCGAATAATGCACATTACTAACCTCATTTCAGCCTAATAATGCAAGAAAATGATCAATTACGTATGCCGAGATCAGATCAAAGCCGACTTTTCTGGATATATTGGATGGACCCATGAATTCATTCGCATTTCGACACTTTTGTCGATTTAGTTTTCAGTTCTCTAAGAAATCAGTCAACTAACAGCATAATCACTATCATTCTAAATAATATTTAATATTATAGCCATGCATTCGTCGTCCATTACCTCCTATATGCGAACATCGATCACATCGTTTTAAACAAGGTGAAATTAACTCACTGCTACTATTGTTCCGTACTTTCGAATCCGACCACGACATTCCCCGTATAAATCATCCATTTAGGCAGGCGATGATCAAGAAACTGTCATCGAGTGAAATGAGCAACCCGCATGAAACGAATCCGTTTTCAGCCACGCCATATATATTATGGCTGACACAAAATTGAGGATCCGATGCCAAACTACGGGAAGCTGCTAGAAGTTTTCTGAAGCTGTTTTCTGTAAAATCTTCTCAGTTCCAAGATAAATCCTGTACGTTGATCAAGCGTGACCGAACATCATGTAGAAATGCCTTTGCTAAAGATTTCTAGTAATTTTACTGCTCCCATCGCAGTGTTAGATGTTTCACATACACCCAAGAGAATTAAGTGGTGAGCAAAAACACGGACTCAGAAGGGAATCAAACCTGCGTTGTATTCTCACCGGGGACGTGTGCTACTACTACACCACCGGGGTACTTTTCTCTTAGGTATATGTAAAGTCTTTGCGCTAAATTGCATCTGCTGCGTTCTGCTGTACTCATAATAAAAATTGTTTCCAACACCAGGTGTGGAGGGTAGAAGACAGCCTTCACCGATGTGAAGAGAAGCGTCTTTTGTGACATATTGAGCTAATGCGATACTCAAAAGACCAGCGATCAAGATGAGAAATCTCTGTCAAATCGAATGAAAATGGACTGCATGCAACGAAAACTTAAAGAAAAATTTCACTGAATGCGCCAATTTCTCATGTTGCTCGGCTTAAAATCGGCTACCGCCTTCTTATTTCTGATGCTGCGACAATTGACAAAGCGCTTGAATCACAACTGCAAATCTGAGGAAAAGTCTTCCAAAGAAGACATCGATTGGTAAAAACAAAGAAGAATTCTTATTACAAGACTTTTTCGGTAACAAATTTTTAAGCAAAAACTGCGTTTGTGAAACTTTGATGCTCTTGTTAGACTCTTACATTTGGCACCCTCATAAATTATAGTTTTAACGGGGTGGTCAACTGATAGCCAAATTGAGTAGATCTATAGAATTTCATTAATGTGGTTGAGACATAGGCGTGTAATTAGATGTTAGCAGAAATCCACCAATATGAAGACGTTAACGGAAAATCGTGTCAGGATTGGGCCCTAAAATAAGCAGCTGCATGAAAATATCAAATGTTGCCGTGAGATGGTAAATTATTTTCCATCGATGATATTGTCATTATATTGAAATGGGAAAGCACAGTGGACGATATTAAAGAATGCAATTGATGTGATAATAAGCAGACGCTACTCTGTTGATCTTTTCAAACGTTTCAAGGTGGATGTTTACAAAACGCCGCTCTTTCTCATTTTCCGCATAATGTGCAGGCAAAACAAGATTATTCATTGCACATTTCATTTAATGAACTCCCATTTTCTAGTGTAGTGGTTATATTCTCTTTAGTGGTCTCTCCATTTCTTTCATGTTTCGAAAAAAACGTTTGGAAAGTTTGGAGTTTTCCTCATTACACTAGGTGATCAATTCGACTCTATCACTGTTTCGAGGTTTGAAGACCTGAAGATGTCTTCCCACTATTAACCAAGGCAGATATTGCAGTATTATAAAGAAAAAGACAACAAAATTTGATGCCTTTCTGACATTTCACCATTTGGACAATGTTACTCGTCCTCTTGTTCACTGAATGAATTGTTGCGGAGCATGCGATGGCCGAGATTTCAAATTTTGAAGAGCTCTTCAGTGGCACTACACCTCCAACAAACTGTTAGGTTCAAAAGAAAGTTCTGGAGTACTTGTAGAAAACTAAAAATTCATGCATGAATTCCAAACAAAAGCAATAATAACTATTCTTCAGAATAAACGAAATCGTTTCCTACGACATTCTGCCACGGCCCGCCAAGTTTTAAAGTTGGTCAGCGCACAATTCTTTTGTATCGTGTCAAAGCGTGATCAAGATCCCCAGCATTGAGAACGATGAAACCAACGTCCTTCAGCGGATTTGCTTGTTATGCCTTCCCCTTCAGCTTCGCTGATTTTTCGACTGCAACTCGATGTGAAAGACCCTTTCTCCAATGATGAAGCAATAAAACACGAACTGCGATTACGTCGTTAGACAAGGCGGAGGCTTGTAAAAAAGAGTAAATGAAGACGAATAATATATAGGCTCATAGTGGGGAAAATCCCACATGAGACGTAATATTTCCATGATATGCATGGGAGTTATCCCATGCTTATTGGAGTGCTCCAGAATTTTTTGTGCATTTGTAGTAAGAAATGTTTTGAGAAATTATCTTTTCGCTGTGGAAATTTCATCCCAATAGCTAACGACATAGTGTTCGAAACAGAAAGTTTTACTCATTTCCAATGTGATGGTGGAAAGTCTTTGACTTGGAATGTAGTAAATTTTGTTTCAACCATTTCGCCAATGACAAATCAAAAGCCTCGTCAACGCTGTATATCATAGACCGTGTTTGTGAGGTGTATAAGCTGTGACTGAAGCTGAATAAGCTATTGGATTTACAGCCGTTCCGTGTTTTGAGACTCCGGTGTCGTTTTGGTTGAATTGCCGAACAATGAACAATTTCGCTACAGTATTCTTCCTGCACTCTCAATACCATTTTTTTACATCAGCGAATTTCAAGAGTTTTTTTTGCATGGAATGCCTTCACCAATATAATCTGTTGTCTCGCTGATTGTCGGATAAATATGGCGGAGCTTCTCCTTATTCTCCTAATAGGTCAAGCAGCCTCAATAAGCCCTCCTCATTGAAGAGGTTGCTTGGGCATCATGTCCGCCTTAGAGATTTCTGTGAATAAGTTGGGCTGTATCAGGTGGCCTTCTTATAGTGTGTTAGACATTTCAAAGGATTCTCCATGGTTACTTTTATCGTCATCCGCTGCCAGCAGAACGTATTATGTGCCCAGGCTAAGATCTTTTTCCAAATCCACTCCATTGTTCTTCTCATTCTCCAGTCATCGTCCCATCTCGTTATAAAGACTTTCCCTTCCCTCTCCCCCTCCATCAACTTGTTTTTGATGTTGATGCATATTTTGCTCTGCTTCGAAGACAGGACATCCTTCCAAGATGTGAACTGCGAAACCAGGGCTTAATGTTGAAAGTGTTCTCAAAAAATGTAGTTTTTTTTGAGACACACTGGCTCATGTTCCCGCCACGTACTGCAGAACTGGGACTGTAGCGTGAAATAAGTAGATGTGTTAGGATAATGAGATTGACCAGTGGTCTCTGACTAACGCTGCTCGTTGTCTACCATCGTGTTCTATTCCAATTGCTATGCACACTCAGAGAAGGTTTTGGAATTATTTAGGTAATGGTCTACCCAGTTGGTGATCCTTCCGTTTCAATCCTTTCTCCTTACACCAGGCTTCTCTCGTAACTGGGTTTTGACATGACATTACTTATAAACCTCTATAATTCTTGAAGGTGATCGAAAATAATCCAAGCACTCACGTGTCCGTTTCTTTTTGCAAGTTTGGCTTTGTCCAGTTCAAGAATGAGTTTCAGAATAACTTCTATGGTAATATTACACAGCACGCTCAATGTGCTGATCAGCCGCTGCTTATTTACGTCGATCGTTATGCCACCACTTACAAATGGCAGTACATGAGTTTCGCACAATTTACGAATGCTCTTGTGTTCTATGGTTGTCGTTGACTACATTCATAAGAAAATTCTCTCAATGAATTCCAATAGAGAGAAGAACTGCTAATCACTTTAAGTTCAGCGGTAGACGACCACAAGTGATTATAGGAAGCACAAATGCATTTTGTCGCCTTGACAGCGTCATATGCATGACAGTAATCCTGAGATAAACGAACAGCGCTCTCATTTTCATTGAGCTATCTACCCATTATGGAATTAGACTTATGTTTTCACAATCAACTAGCACTGTCTTCTTCTCTTCGGAAATACAAACGAATTTGGGGTTAGTTCCTGTATTACATTCTTCTTTTCAACAGTATTTAGTGATAAGCCTCCCGCTCACTCACGGTGGCCTCCCGCTGTATCAAGTCATTGCTGCTTCTTCTTCCAGACGAGTCCGAGACCTGTCTGGTACCAGCTTACCGACTCAGAGTGACGGATGGATTGGTGAGCCATAAGGGCGAGATCGAGTCATTGACCTCGTGTGCGGCGCAGAACACCTGTCACCACTGGGCCACGTGCACTCAGATGTGCTATGTCAGTTGAAATTATGTTACTTTCCGCAAAGACGTTGTAGAACAACGCGCACCCGTCAGTTAGAGTTATGCCTCCTAAAACAATAACCCTTGGATTTCTTGGTGCATTACTTGCGCTACTGTGAATCGCTTGTTCTTCATTAGCGCTATCGTATGCCTTCTCAAATCATGTCATGCGTTCTACTCAAAAGAACATCGAATTATCTCCGTAAAATAACTTAGCTTCTGATACAGCACCAGGGAGCTGTGAACATGTATGGCTTGTCGATTGAGCAGTTCATGGTCCTATTAAAAGAGTGCCTGAACTGCTCAATCTTCAGATAGTACAGGAAATATTATGCTGAAATGAGAGGGCTGGCAATGGGGCAGCGACTGGCACCTAGCCTGGCAATTGCCTTTATATCTAAACTGGAAGCACCAGTGATGGATCTCCGGCCATTACTCTACTGTAGGTATATAGATGATTGTTTGGTTATCTGTTCCACTAAAGAGGAGCTAGGTAATATCCTAGATTGCTGAATGAACAGTCAAAGTACATAAAGTTCATTCGTGAGATATCAAAAAATAATTGGCTCCCATTCTTGAACGTGCAAATAAGCTTGACTGAGAGCGGCTACATAACAAAGTGGTACCGAAAGCCAAGTAATAAGAATATCCTCGTTCACTATCTCTCTTCTCATCCCTCACATACGAAGAAGGCGCTAGTAAAAAACATGTTTCGAACAGCAGCCAATGTATGTACCGGGGAGTAGCAGAGAGTAGAATCCATGAAACTGGCTTGGAAAATAGCCACTTCTGATGAATACGAATTTGTAACCCCTTGGCTTAGGTTTAGAGGAAATAATGCGCCTCCAAACGAAAAATCGAATGAAAGAACCGTTTATTTTTCCGTTCTTTTCAAATGGGATAAGTATAGCTATGAAACGCTGTTTGAAAAGAACGGATTTAGAGCAATCGGTGGCCATTATAGAAATGCCACCGAATACTCTAAAACGCCAACTAGTTCTCAACCGCTTATATGGCCCTCTCTGCATAATGAAAGATTGTAAAATATATCCCAACGGCAGAGACGGTGATTGCATGAGCGTAGGTACAGTCTACCTAATCTCTTGCAAAGCGTGTAGCAGTAAATATATTGGCGAAACGGGTAGGCCGCTCTATGCCCGCATAGAAGTACACCTAGCTGACAAACGTCTTAATAGACGGTACACTATGGGCTCATGGAGCACAAAACACGGCGGAGTTGATTTTGAGATCGAAGTCACTATCCTTGCGCAGGAACAAAAAACATCAGCGCAAAAAATTCTTGAAGCACTTTGGGTTAACACCACAATAAAACTTTGAACCGCAGAGAGGAATGCCTCGTTATCACTCATGATTAAGTCAGTATATAAGACTGTTGTTTTGATGGATAAGGTGCATTACGAGCCTATGTGATCTCCTTTCGGTGATCTCCACTTGAATCATTTAGTGGAACACATACAAAAAGCGCTGAGTATGTTGATTGTTGTTTTGTGCTTGATGCGATTGAAATCTAGGTCTGGTGATTTTTTCTAAGGGAGTATTGGACGTGCTTGACTGACTGGATTGCAGACAATTTGACCTTTCCAGGCGCTGAAGAAGGCGACTGCCGAAACGTCAGCTGTGAAATGTATCACCTCGTGTTTGGCTAGATATACATCCAATCACCTGGAAACGGAGCTGCAAATTCAAGACGAACGCATGGCGCATCCTTCAGAGATAGATCACGCCAAAAGATTTACACTTATGGGGCTCTTGATTTCTTTCCTGTTGGAGTAATGGAGGCGCTCGATTGACTGAGCTGTAGTCAACCTGATCTTTTCAAGCTCTAAACGCCGTGAAGACAGCTGTCGAATAAAGTCCATCATAAGAGCCTCACGCATGGCTCAGAAAGAGGGATTCAAATAACCTCAGGTTTCTGCTGTCTCTGGAAAATGTGATGGGACAACGAAATCTGGATGGTTTTGAACAGTAGCGACCAAAGTTTGAGCCCTTACCGCTCTCAACAAATCTTCATAATGTCCAAGATTTTCAACTTTTTACTACCTTTTTCACAGTGTGATGATGTTTCATGAATACCTAAGAGAATCGATTGGAGAGCAAAATTACTACCTCTGACAGAAGTCTAACCCGCGTTTCATCCATACCGGGTACGCGTACTACCACTACACCATTGAGGTACATTAGCGCTACCACTCATTCTTCATTGTCTGTATGACAGCTATCAGCCAAAGACCTTAACAGGCTTGGTCGGATATGCAATTTCGCTTTATAAACGCAGTTAGGCTTACAGCCATTGTGATATCAATTATCAAGATGCTGATAGCTATGATAAAGGCATCTATTATAGATTACACATGTTTAATGCCTGTCACCTCAAGTGGATCTAATGACGATATGTGCTTATTAGCTCAAACCCGTTGACGGATAGTTGCTGACAGATTCCATGCCGTATATCGAAAAAAGGATTGTAGCGAAAAGATAACACGGTGTCTAGTGGAAGTACGGGCCCCTATACGGATGAAACGCGGGTTCAACTCCCGTCAGAGGTCGATTTTTTGCTTAACACTTAATCATTTTCGCAATGTCTTTTTACCATCTACAATTTCTTCACCTGATAAGCACGCTAGTGATTTATCAACTGAGCGGTCTAATGAGAACTAAGATAAACTAGTAATACCATTTGATCCTTTCCTGAGCCATTCAAAGACTGAGCAGTTTGGGTAACCCTTTGTGGACGGCGATTTCTCGATTTTCGCAAGCGACGCACAATTTTTGTTTTCTAATAAAGATTGTTCCTCATTTGGAGAGAACCTTGGGTTCCTTATGTTACTCTGGTTAAGCATGATTTTCTCTACACTTTCATGAATGTTGTGTGCAAATACAACATCTATGCGCAAAGAAAACTTCAAGAGAGCAACGTAATCTTCTTTTCGTGTTTACAACGTACTATAGAGAGCTGGTCAGAAAGCACATTTAGCATTGGAATAGTCGAAATCTGCACTATCAAATGAGTTTTAGTGTGATCTGATAAAAAACGATCCACAGCCCTTAGCCGAGCAAACAAAGTGAATTGAATCTTAGTCATAATCTTATTTTCGTTGCTGATGCACATCAAGAAGGTCTATCGCAAGACCAAGCAAAGTGTTAAAATTGCTCAAATTTGATCTTTTGAATGACTACTCGAAATATGGATGAGAAGTCTTGTCTAGCAAAAGGGACCTTTCAAAAATTTCAAGGTCATAATAACCCTTATCGTCCGTGAAGGGTTAAAAGATCCATGACCTGACGAATCGAGAAGCGGTATATGAAACATCGGAATACCGCTTGCAAAGGCCCTAAAAGTTATGCTAATATTGATGAAGTGCCAGTTAACTCGATGGCCACTCTCACTAATTGCGCTCGCTCGCTCGCTCATAGGAATGGTCTCAAACTTCTCATCAGTGCAACAAATTCTTTGAAAAACCTTACTTAGGATCGCATACAGTACGCAAGAGCTTTCATACTGATTCCGTTACAAAGGTAACCTCGAACTACTGATCAATTTTGATCAATACAAAGTTAGGGCTTTATCAGCCACTTCTTTTCTTTGTGCGCTCTTTAGCCAAAACGCCGAAGTAAATATGAACTTCAATGTTTTTCGGACTAATTCTCAGCACGACCACAAGGAAAAAAGTTTAGTTCGCACCTCACAGCAGCCCGAAAAAGTGGCATGCAGACAGTTGAAGAACTAATAAAATCCAGATTAATTAGAATACAGGTGGACAGTTTCGTAGTAATTCTCATCAGTTAGATGTTCAAATGAAAACTGTCAAAGATGCTACCTTTATCGTCCATTGTCTGAAAAAGAATTTATTTGCCAATACCGAAAATTGAACAGGGAATGGGTCAATGGGGTAAACGTTGCTGGTTTAACATCATCAGATATTTCTCATCTTAAATTTCAACTAGCAACGAGCTGTCGTCATATAATGATCATCTATGGTAATCATCTCACATCTACCGACCCCTCAAAGTTCAGGGCTAACTCATCATCAGCTGTTCAGATAGGCCAACGGATAGCATAATGTGGTTTGAAAACCTAGTGCTGACCCAGTTGCTGAATACGCTCAAGCTCGTTCACAAACACTCGAATGTTTCTGGACCGTAACTACATGACGCCTTTTCCAACAACGCGTATACGATGGAGTTTGTCGACGTATTCGCCCTTCAAATAAACATGTCGAACTGACTCCACGATGATATCTAAGTAATCATTCCCCGAATAGTTCCAATTTCTATATTATTGTGAGTCTCCTACATTAACTCTTGCATGTGGCTGTTGTGCGGCTATCCTATCTCAACTGAATCTTCTCAAGCAATCAGTCAAGCTTCAATTGATCCCTCATGAACGTAATTTTTAGCTATTAGTGGTTGCGATAACACTGCTTTCAAGTGACATTTGGTACAAGCTTCTTTGATACATTCTCATCAAAGTGTTTGTTTGTAACTTTTATGCTCTGAATTTTCCTTTCCATAGGTTGTTTGCCTGTAACCCTTTGTGCTCTTACTATTGTCGACTGTGAGGCTTGCATTTTTCTCATAGTGAAGAGCTTGATCGGGCAGAGTCTTTGTCACCGGTTTGTATACAAGTGGTTCAAGGCTCCGAGTTCTGTCCCGTGTATTCAGTGTCTCCATTATTCACTCAACTAGTATCGTCAGATTGCTTATAATGTATTGTTATTTTTATGAACAATCCTAATCCAAACGTGAGTTGCTCGACGTGTCTACGTTAAAGAAGTCCCGCGTGGAAAACTCGTACAAAATCGAGCATTTTACTCTGAGTTAGTAATTTCTGTTTTGAAGACTAGCGCAGAACTTTACTCTCTATTGCACAACCCATACAGAATCCATCCACGAGAGCTTCAGGAAGCACGAAATAGCATAAATGTCTACGTTTTTTCAACTCGACAGGTCATGGTCTTTTGAAGAATGCCTTAACTGCTCAATCTCTAGATAGTGTGGGTATATATTTGCACAAATAAGGAGACTTTCCACAGACAGTAATTGGCCCAAGCCTTGCTATACCTTTTCAAGTCTGAAGCTAAAGTCCTAGTAATCGACGTTCGCTCATTATTCAACTGCAAATAAAAGATGATTGTATTGTCATCTGCTCTACACAGGAGCAGATGGATAAATGTTTTGAATTGCTGGATGAACTATCAGAGCACATAAAGTAAATCCATAAGAATCCAAAATGAAATTGGCTTACACTTTTGAAGGTCTAAGTTAGCCTGTACAAAAATACTTGCAACATAAAATGCTAACAAAAGCTCAGTAATAGAAATATACAGAGCCAATTCCTTTTTTCACCCATAACATACAAAACGTGCGCTTAGAGAAAACATCTTTCGAGCAGCCTATAGCGTATGCACAAAAAGAGTATAAGGACGAACTTACTGAATCTTGCAGCAAATAGCCCTCTAATTGCAACAGTGACAGCTTCTTCAGGTTAGATTTGAGAAAAAATGACAGCCGAAAACGACAAGCCAGCGAAGAGGCTTATCAGAACTGCCTTTATTCTGATAAGATAAGCACAGTAAAACATTGCTCGAAAAGTACGGGATTAGACTGCAGAGTAGCAGTGGCTGAATCCACCTAGAGCTCTGAAGTGCCAGCTGGTCCTCTGTCGTTCGTATGGTCGTTTAAGGAACGTAATATTGCATAATTCGCTAACGATAGAGACGGCAAATGTATGAGCTCTGGCGCGATACTTCTAATCTCTTGTAATCTTTGCAGAAACAAATAATTGGAGGATCTTGTAGTTCACTCTGTGTTCGTATAAATAGAGCACCTAACTGGATAAGTTCAAGTTAATTAAAACACCTCGCTATACAATTCTAGGACATATAAGCATGATGAAAAAATCTGGTGTCTGAGTAAATAATACTCGCACATATATCCAAAGCATTCACGCAAAAAACTCTGAAGGATTTTTTTCGATTATCACAGTAAACGTCAAAGAAATGGATCTAAAAAAGTAGTGCCTGTGATCACGCCTGACCTCGCATCATACCACAGGTTGATTTTTCCTGACTTGAGCTTGTCACATACTGTCTTGTGCAAAACTCTGTGCGGCTTGACACTGAACATATACCTGGGGCTGATTTAACATCGTCAGCTATTTCTCATCTTGAATTTCAACTACCCACGAGCTCTGTCTTACCTTCTACTAATCAAAGCAGATAAGTAGACATCTACTGATAATCATTATACATCTACAGACCCCTCATAGTTCAAGGCTGGACTCATGATCAGCAGGGTAGACAGGTCAACAAATGACATAATGTGATTTGAAAATTAGTGCTGGCCCACTTGCTGAAATACGCTCAAGCTCGTTCACAAACACTCGAATGTTTCTGAACCGTTTACATGACGCCGTTGGTTCAGTCCAGCGATTTTGCTTTGCCAAACCTTCCATCACTCTAAGGTTGGCAAATTCGTACTAGACTTATACGGAACAGTTACAGCACTGACTTAAAGCATTGGTATGCCACCGCAAGTCATGTTACAGGCTTTATATATATTCGGTCACTTGGAATGATTCGTAACGGAGTCGAATGTATTGCATCTTTTGAGGTATGATCGACGTCGAAGGCCTGAACCTAGATCACTTAACTAAAAGTTTGTATTGCGTAAAAAGGAATCAAATGAACCTATTGTGAGAACTTAGAAAAGCTTCAACCGGTGAAAAATTGATGGGTCATTATGATCAAGGTCTTATCAATCTCATGGTACAAGTCTTCAAGATAGGACTTTCAAATTAAGTTATAAGTATAATCAGTTGTTTCGTTTGATTCAGTAAGCAATTCTTTACCGTTCTCTCTGTGGAATTTTTTCCACTACAATTTGCCAAACTTACTAAGCCTTCTGTATGGAAACCCATAAACTCCGATGCTAGTGATGGAAAAGACTTGCAGTAATTGCTTGTAGTTATACAGAATTCCTACATGTAGCGCCACGTTTTTCTAACTTTCTACCAGCTGATTCTCAATTTTTGGAAGAAATCTGCTTTTTATAACCTATAAGACAAACTTCCCTAATAAGTCGTTTATTTTCACTTCCACCTTAGACTGCCATTCAGTCTTCAATCGTATGAGTACTTGCAAAAATTATTACTACAAGGGAGAGCCCTATGGCAAAGGCAGCAAGCGTTGCTACAATTCACGGTTGTCTACGACTGCGTGCAGTGATGTCCTCTGATCGACCAGAGCTATCTTTGGATATTAGAAAATACCAAGCGTGACCACCATTTAGTTCATCCTTAGAAAAAGGTCAGCCAAATCCGAACAAACTCTACGACCATCCCAGATGGTGACTGCAGGTAAATAAGCCAAAGTGAATAAGAGAGTGGACTTGATTATCGTTTGACGACGAGCCGTATTTCTCAGATGAGCAGAGTGAAGAATTTCAATAACAGAAACAAAACGAATTTATCGCCAATTCACAATAAAAACGAAACTACAAACATATTACCGGTCCTTATGCAATGAAATTATAAAACATGTATGTAAAAAATAACACCAATCAAAGGGAACAAAAGTGCAGATACACGTAAGCAGATTGAGGAGATAACAACAGCTGAGGACACTAACGATAAAGTGAGGGAAGAAGTGAACATGTAGATAAGTAGAAAAATGCACAGTTTTCAAACATACAGAATCATGTGGCAACGGAAGGTACAAATGGAATATCCTCACAAAAAGCTCAGCCAAATCCGAACAAACTCGGTAGAGAAAAAACATAAATACCTACGACACCATTTTTGATATAGAATAAAACGTTTTAATAGGGGTGGTAGTCGCAACTCATCAACTTAATGCAAACGATGGCGTCCCCATTTCAACACGAATTGTCTGTTGACATATCCATCAATGGTCGTGGAGAACCTGAAAATTACCACAATCACCCACAGTTAATTATCCATTAGCACTATACAATTACAAAAGTCGTACAAAAGCGTCATTTGTTTTGATTTGAAACACCACGACCATTCGTCCTACATTGTAGTTGTACCTAGGTTGACCCTCTGGGAACAGCGTGCATGATATATAATGTACTCGTATCAAGAAGCCTTATTCGCTGGACAAAACATGTTTACTGGACTTGTTATATCCACTTATAGCTTGAGAAACCGCGATTCTGATACTGCACTTGGTTTATGGAAAGGCCTCACTATACAATACATGAGGGGTCGAGAAACCACAATCATTACTGCTACAGTGAAATTCACTCACCTCATTCAATCCGCGACTCAACGGTGAAAATAATGATGTATGGCAACTGCTCGCCCAGATCAATATGTATATATATATATATATATATATATATATATATATGCACATACATATTATACATAAATAAATAAATAAATATTTAATATTAATATGCCGCACATAGTTCATTGTTATTGATAAGATACACAGCAACTATCATACAGTTAAGACTAAATGGTTATACAGATTCAATCATCGAAAACAGTCGGCCAAAGGTACTTGTACTCAATGAGGGGCATCGCTTTAACTGAGGGATGATAACGCACGCGAGATGGTGGTGGTAATAAGAATCTAGCAGGTGCTGATGGATCAAATGGTATTCCTAGTTTACCGCTGTTTTCATCAAATTGCTTAACAGATATACTACCAGTTTGCTCATCAGGTGAAAAAACTCGTCCATGGTGAGAGGAAATTACGAAGAATTGGTGAGAATGGTAATGGCTCAAATTTTGGTCGCTCACGTTCGATTCCGCCTAAGTATTTCATGTCACTTCACAATGTCCCCAGACAGCAAACTCCATCGGATACAACGGTCGTCCTTGTAGATTTCGGAACGCAACACCCAGATAATGCTCATCGGTGGCAAACGCCTTGTAACCGTCGTCCATGTCCAGAATACAGTATCACTTATATCACCTATCGTCCCGTTGATCGTCGAGTGACTCGAGCGGGTACCAGCAACTCTTCCATTTTTCCCTATCGCGTGCAAGAGTAGCCCAGTGGGTCCTCCTCGCTCCAGGGATTCGCTGAGCATCATATCTTTCTTCTATCGCTCTCGTTAAGAAATCGGACCAACGGGTCAGTGGTCTTCCTTTAGAGCGCTTGACGTCCCGAGGAATCCAGTCGGTAACGGCTCTCGTCCATCGGTTGTCATTGAAGCGCATCACGTGTCCGGCCCACCTTATTTTCGATATCCTGGCGTGTAGAACGGCGTCTCTGATTTTCGATCGTTGACGTAGGTCGGAAGTTCGGATCCTTTGTCTCATTTGCGAAATACGAGATACTCCTAGCATCGACCTTTCGACTGCGCGTTCGATAACGGCAAGTGATCTTTCATCCTGCTTACGTAGCGACCAGGTTTCTGCTGCATACGTCAGGGCAGGGATAATTGTCGAGTCGAAAAGGTGGGCACGGAGTCGGATGTTCTTTGTTCTCTTCACTACATCTTCGATGCTCTTAAACGTTCCCCAAGCCGCTCGTTTCCTTATGCTTGACTCTGGAGCTAGGTCGTTCATCATGTTGATTTCACAACCTATATAGACGTAACTGGAGCATTCGGAGATTGTCGTTCCGTTGAGCGTGAATGTGGCATTAGAAACCTATCCGTTCCTCATGAACATTGTTTTCGTTAGATTCAGTTGAAGACCAATCTTTCCACAGGCGTTATCGAAATCGGTCAACATTCGTTCCGCTTGGCTGATGTTTGGTGTTATGAGAACGATATCGTCAGCAAAGCGGAGATGGTTTGATTGTCGACCGTCAATTTTCACTCCCCTTTCGTCCTATTCTAATGTTCGCATGACGTTCTGTAGGGTGGCAGTGAATAGTTTTGGCGAAATTGTATTGCCTTGTCGAACCCCTCTTCTTACGTCAATAGTGATATTGTTGTAGAATGGAGATATTTTGGTCGTGAAATCTTTATAAAGCTCACGAAGGACCATTATGTACCGAGTAGGGCCGCCCTGGTTATCCAGAGCCTCTATAACCGCTTCTGTTTCCACTGAAACAAAGGCTTTCTTCAGATCGATGAAAGTGAGACAGAGTGGTTGTTTGTACTCTCATGAAACTTCAATGAGTCTTGTGATCGTGTGGATGTGGTCCATGGTACTAAATCCTTTTCGGAACCCTGCTTGTTCGCATGGCTGACCTTCGTCCAGTGTTCTGTCAATCCTGTTTAGGATGACTCGAGTAAAGAAAAAGCCTTCATAGTGACCTGAATCCAAATAACTTTTTGCCATTTTTCCAAGCTATGAAGAAGCTCGAAAGATTACTGCATTAAAACCTCGGCGAGATAAATCAATATTTCTCTACGTGAGTGATTGACGCAGCTTATTCGATCAAAAATTCCATGTAGTTCGCGTTTCAGCTCAATCGTGAAAAAAATATTGAAAAGCTGCTTCGAAAAATGAAGAATGTATGGATAGGAAATATGGTGCAAATAGGAAAATTGCAAGGTGGAAGAAGAAATCGAGTAAAATATTCATGTTGAAATTAAACTTACCTTATCAGGAATCTGAGCATATGCGAGCTGCAGTGGAACTCCTATTGGATATGGCCATGATGTGCAAATCTTTGAATCATGACAGCATTCTTCACGAACTGCAAACAAATCGTCCAACAGGCGAAGAGAATGCAAACAATTTTCGCTAATTTTTTTTTCGCATAAGCCAACGCTATATAGAATATATCACAGTTCCTTCTTATTAAAAAGGAACAAATAAAAAACCGATTTTATTCGCTGGAGAACTCTTTATAAAATCTAACTTATCAAAAGCTGAGAGTTGAAGCTACAGCGCCACTTCACTGCTTTCTTGGAGCAACCCATTAGAACGGTGTAACATTCAAGATAAAATCATGTTCCATGGAATCACGAGTTCTTCTCTTGTCTTGCTTATATTTCGTTGGACAAAACTCCTTTCTCGGAGCGGTAGTACTCAAACTCTAGAGCAAGCTTCAAAGAACTCAAAAATGTGTTTGTCAAAAGCTCTTCCAACCTTTTGATCCCTTTTGGTCTTTGATTCGTGCTTGAAGCATCACCGGACAGAGCTCCTTCTTTGGAATATTAGTATTCATCTGATAGCGTAATGTTTCCAGATTCTACCTATTTGACGATTTCCTGGAGAAGTGGTTTAGCAGGAAAGAGAAAATCTACTTTCAAATTTTTGGCATGTTCGTTTACAAGCCATTCGACAAGGCGGAGCGAGGTGGGACGGTCGATATTTTGTTATTCAATTGGGAATTTTTCCTTCTTGAAAAAACTACAGATAAAGCGAGTGTCTAAGATACTACGAAAGTCTCTCTACACATTGAAATGCTTTTCGGCTTCCAGCAAATTAGACGCGTGAAAAAAATGCAGGAGAAAAGAGTGCGCGAAGCATAATCAGACTAAGTGCTACAACGTTATAAAACGTATGATTCTAGAATAAGCCCAATAATGTAGAGTGGTGTGCAAAAACACTTGAGTCAATTGGGATTCGTTCTCAGATCTCACGCTTTCCGAAAGCGCGTGCTGAACCAATGCACTAACGACGCTCGTCTTTCACATCGCTATTTCTACGCTACAACGCGTTACCTGTTAACGGTCAACCGTCGACGGTGACGGAAATATTATCGCACACCATCCTACATTATTGAGCTTATTGAAAGATGATACCACCGCAAAAGGCGGTCAGATAAATGAATTCCGATTGGTTATAAGAGGTATTTTGAAAAACCGGCGGACTGCAGCTGTAACCTCAATTCTCAGCTTTCGAATACTTGCTAGCAATTCTATGAAAAAATCTCCCCAGCGAATGAGATCGCTTTTTTATTTGTTCCCTACTACTCACAAAGATCTAACGGTATCTTTATCTCTCTATAGGAAAGATGATAGCAAACATTAGATATATAAAAGTTCATTTTATCACTCAGTACAAGACCGAGAAGAAAAAACAATTTGTCCTCTCATAGCTCATATTTTTTCAATCCCAAAAAATGTAGTGCCGCTATGCCTCTATTCCCTTATATAAAAGCATACAAATCTTTTATCATCCAAAAGAGAAGTTCCGTGAAATGACGACTTCTCCAAGTGAGCCATTTTGGATTATTCAAGTCTATTCACTGGATTCGTTGTAGAGCATGGAATGCCATTTTTTCTTTGGTTCTCCTTCACTTCGAAAGAAAAAGAATACGATGTAAAAGGTCGAAATGTTTCCCGTAAGGGATGACTATGCCACGATAATTGAGCTATGGGTATCTCGATAATCCACACCAGTGGTAAATATGACTGTCTCACCTACGCTAGCTAAGTATGGATTTTTGAGGAGCAAAAAATGATTAGCCAGTCTGATTGGGACAGTCAGAAATGCAACTTATTGGATAGCAAAACAGCGGAAAACGCTGGTGTCTGACCCTAGCTTAGAATTCAAATTGCTCCACCTTGAAGATAAAACTGCCACGATTTGTACTGGTATTTGTAATGATTCAACATTCACATAATCAACTACTTCTACTACTGTTACAACTCTTGACCTCGCGTCGGTCAAAAGAGATAAGTCCTTGGTAATCAAATAAGTAAAATAGTTGTTACGTATCAGCTCCAAGATTTGTTCGGACTCGACATCGTCCTTCCAGTACATCAGTCCGATAACAAACCACTGACTCAAATGCCATCCATAGCTTTCGGTATTCGTTCCTATCAACGACGTGTAACCCGTCGTATGAAGTGCAGCAGCATTCGTCGCCACACCAACTACTGGATACGTTCCTCGTTGCCGTTGTGGCCATTCCATTTGCCAAACATGAAAGCCTTTAGTGTATCCCATCTGAAACTCGAAAAAATTGGGAAGACTTTGCATAAAAAAAGCAAAGAGGAAGGTAATAAAAGAGAACCTCTGAAAATTTTAATCGTAATAGATTGGGAAGGAAGTTGTGGGGTACTTGTAAGAAATCGGAAGCTATATTTATATATATATATATATATATATATATGTATGTATATATAAGTCTTCTACGACATTCTGCCATCGGTCCTCCAAGTTTCGGAATCTGAACAAAGTATCATTCCTTCGACTTCAAATCAAAAAACTTTGACATGCTTCTTCAGCTTCATCGGGCTATTCAAATCGGACGCTCTGAACGAGGTTTGTCCTCGATGTTAAGATCTCCGGCATTAAGAAGCGTTGGAATCAGCGTTCAGCAGCAGATCCGCTTATTACGCCTTCCCGTAGACTTTGATGATTTCATCGACTGCAGTTTCCTGTGAAAGACACTTCCTTCAATATTGCCGCAACAAATCATGGACTTCGATTGTATCGTTGGACATGGCCTAGGCTTGTAACAAGTTGAAAAAGAAGGACGAATAATATCTAGGCCGTCAGGAATATCCACATAAGAAACTGTATGCTTATTGAAGTGCTCCAGAACTTTCTTTCCAACCGTAAAACTTTCATTTACCTTTTGTCTAGCACACAATAAGGGAAAAAAGCAAATAATCAAAACAACACCATCACTGTAAATACTTTATACTATCTTTCGCTACTAAAGTGATATTCGAGTATATCTAGGCCATAAATTTCCCATCAGAATCAGAGTTTTTCACACAACTCACACTCTTTACCATAAAACGACAATGATAACATCGCCTTTTTCGTTAGATATAAAAGCACCGAAATATTGAAGGTAGAAAAACAGAAATTTTGCGAATTAAAAGACGTGCACAAAATCAACTAACGTCCCTCATGTGATTCCTTCGAGTAAATAGATTACTTTTTGCACATCTTCCACGGACATAAAACGACAACAAATACAGCTATTAGATAGTGTAAGAATAAGACTAAGTCAATACAAAAAAACCAATAATGGAATCGCTTTTGTTTTCGACACAGCTCAGCAGCACTGTCAGTGCCTATCACATCGTGGTGTGCTCCATTCCTAGAATGGATAGACCAACCCTCCTTATGGTATCACACAAATGTACGAAGATTGCGCAGCTATAAGCTCTCACAACTGCAGTAGCTTAGTGGCCTATGCATGGTGATAAAAGATAACATCAATGCAGGATGTAGAGAATCGTAGTGGTTAATGAACAGTGTGTCGGAAAGCTAGGCGATGGGCGATACCCTGTTTCGATCCCCTATCTCAATATTCTCTTGCTTCCATTATCTGAGTGAACGATTGGAAACTCCTCAACTCTGACACCTTCGAGTTTGTGAAAAAAAATTGATACTTATATAGCTAAGAGAATTGAGTGGTGAGCAAAAACGCGGCCTCAGGCGGGAATCGAACCCGCGTTTCATCCTATACGGGGCGCGTGCTCTACCACTACACCACCGAGGCACATTTGCTCGACCACTCATTCGTCAACATCTCTGTGTTAGCTATCAGCCACCAACCTCTAACAGGTTTGGTCGGATGTGCGATTTCGCTTCATAAATCGCGTTAAGCTGACAGCCACTGTTTTATATAACACTTCTAAATCATAGTACTTCTACTGCTTTTTTCGCAGTGTTATGATGTTATCCGACCGAACCTGTTAGAGGTCTAACCTAGAGATGTTGAAGAATGAGTGGTCGGGCAAATGTGCTTCGGTGGTGTAGTGGTAGAGCACGCGCCCCGGATAGGATGAAACGCGGGTTCAATTCCCGCCTGAGGCAGCGTTTTTGCTCGCCACTAAATTCTCTTAGTTATATAAGTAACATCATAACACTGCAAAAAAAGCAGTAGAAGTACTATGATTAAAAAAATTGTCTCGATCAGCATCTTAGGCTTACACAAAAAAAGACGAAATCCCTAAGCAACAGAAGAAAAAGATTTATTCAACTAATGTACTATAGAAGGCAAAATGGAATGAGTGGAAAAGAATGCTAGTCATTTATGAAAATAGAAAACAAAATAAAATCGAAGGAGGCAGAAGAAGTTTACTTCTAGTAGGAAACGCTACTAATAAAGGATCTATGCAGTTGAAAAGCAAGAACTATAACAAGGAACACAGAGAAACGAAAAAAAATTAAAATTGCATGATTCTACTAGCATCGTTCAGTTGCGCACTTTCCTGCCAACATTTTGGTATATAACTTGCATTAACTTCTGTCATGGGTACAAACCCTCATTTGAGTAGCAAGCGAATTTGTTCCCAAGATAACCTCATCTTGGAGCAAGTATGGACAAGCTTCATAAGAAAATGTTCTCGAGAAAATGCGCAATCGGACGATGTAAAAACCACGCAGTTTTATTTACATCCGATTAAAGATTTTGATTTCATTGCCTCAGTGCCAAAGCTCATTAAACGACATAAAAACTTCGTGATTTGGCTTGTGAAAGAAAAGTGCGAGTTATCAAACAATGGCGAGTCGGTCTTGCAAGTTACTGTTGGTCTTGCAAGTTACTGTGAGATGTATTCCTACTATAAAAACAATTATGGCAAAGAGCACGAGTTTAGCGACTTGTAGGACTGGCAGGAAGTGTCAGAAAGACAGAAACCGCTTCACCAACTCTGATAGTTTCTACAACATGGCCTCATATACATCTTTCATCGATTGCTCTCTATTGGAGTCTAGTTCAGATCTGCGTAGCGTTGCGACGATAGTCTTCAGTTCAGCGACACGCATCTTAACCCGTTTCTCAGCATCAGATGCCCTGGAGTTCAGGAAAGACTGCCTTTCACATCATTTATCTTTCTTTTCAAAAATGGCATAAGCCGTTAAAAACCATTCAATTCGAATTATGACTATGTAGCCCCCTTTCCCCTACAAAACCTGAGGGCCATGCCATCTGCCGATAGGTTGAAAAGAAATTCCACCTCAAATGCTATCGAAAATGCGCAAAAGCCAAAAGATGATAGTAATTTGAAGACTTCTCTCTTGACCCAATAGTTCAGGAGGCAATCCTCTGATTACATACGATAGGTATGGCTTCAGATTTTCATGCAAATTTTATTGTGGCTCTGTGAAGTATTCGATTTTTAATTTGCAAATTCCTTTTGCGTCTTACATATTTATATGGTTAAGAACACAGAACTGAAAAGCCTAACTCTTGTGGCAATGTAGACCCACCTACTCGTTACTCTAAGCCCCAACATAACAGCGCTGGACAATTTGCTCCACTTCCTCTGCGTCTCTGATCTCCTCTGCAATTTGGAAACGCAGTGAATATATTATCGTACAACTCCAATTGTATTATTGTTGTTATTTTGATATGACACAAGCAAACATACTGCTATTAAATACGAACATAACAACAATAATACAACCGAAATAAAACAATAATACAATGCTTTCCCACGCTGAGATGAGAGATGCAGAAGTGGTGGGTCCACTGTCCCAAAAGGGTAAATAAAATCATTTGTCTGCTTAGACGAAAGTAAAGTGGAGTGGAATGGTAGCATGGTACTTTGCAAACCTATTTTCCTTGAACCCCCTCTTTCATGAAAGTTCTTTTCAAATAATTCGGAATTAGTTTCATATCACTTTATTCGATCCGTATAACAGCTTTTTCCACTGCGCGGATCCCAACACTTCTAGCATTCTATTCGTCTCCTCGTGTTCATCGCTTGATTGAAAACTTGTCCTCTTCATGAATGTAGTGAAATACTGGTTGAGCACTGTAGACAACATTCTCCACGATATAACGAATGTTATCTACCTCTTCCTTGGTGTAGATCGTCAACTTGTGCCCTCAGTTCCACAAGGAAATCGTGAAACAGGACGAAGACGTTGAAACATTAGTACCATATGATATTTGTTTGACAACCTCGTGCAATCCTATTCATTCAAGAGAATGTCATTGATTAGTGAAGTGGAAGATAGAGGAAGGTTGCTTCTTAGATGATATAACGCTTTGGGTAAGGTGATAATGATGTCGAACACTACAGCGTAATTTCCCGATGAAAAACAAGTGTTTTTCACCGCGCTATTATTTTTACTAATAGCCGCCCCGTATTTGAACTCATCATCAAGTGGGAATCCTGATTTGAGCGGTGCTCCTTTAAAGAACGTTCGGCTTGACACAAAGTAAGCCATACGTGAGTACGGTGGTTGCTTTGAACTTTTGTCCTCCTAATAAATTCCCAAAATGCGCTCGAATTGAATCTCTCCAGAGTCCTGGGATAGCTATGCTAGAGCTTTCCTGAGTGGGGATAAGGGAGCAAATTGGGCTAACTAGAAGCCTCTCTTTTCAGCTCAACGCGATAGAAGGCACCGATCGAGTAGTCGACGATCGCGTCGTAGACGTTCGGATAGGAGCTCGAGAAGAAATTGGAGAAGATCTCTATCGCGTCGCGGTCACAGGCGGAGGAGCGTCTTTGCAATTCTCCGTTTCAATAAGAAGTTAGGTAGGTATCAAAACATGCAATTCTTGTCACACAGTGTAGTGTGGATGCCTTAAATCTTGGGAATGCAATGCCTTTTTACTGAGTAGCCTCTCTGCATTTCTCCCTTTTTCAAGAAACCGCATTGCGCTTGTGTTCTCCAGTGTTTGTTTGCCAATTAACAGATCGACTTCCGCGGACCCACACTCAGTGTGTCCACGAGCATGGGAACGACTTCACCTTCTCTGCCCGATTAGTTGCCTACTACAGTACTACCTTTCGTCGCTAGACCCGAAACTAAGCCCTAGGATATTTCGCGCGCGGTCTTGCAACGAAACTAGTGGTGCAGTCGGCGACTAATCGGGGCAGAGGAGTTGGGATCGTTTTCGGTATAGTGGACACGGACAGAGTGGGTCTGGGGAACTCAGCAGGTTAAATAGTATTCATTGCAACTCCAGGAAGTCTGGAGAGGGCTGCAGATGCCGCACGGTTCGACCACGAATTACGCCGGGCCAACTCGTAGAAATCTGGCTATTATTAAGATGAGAGCGTAATGAAAACGTAAATGAACATGGTATTAATTACCACCATGCACATTCACGTTCTCATCTTGATAATGTAGAGGTGACGTATGTACTTTTGACGTGAACTGTCGATGAATGTGTGTTAAGTACCCTTGATCTGGATTCTACATTCTCGGCTTTGTTCTTCTATCACTCTATCTATAAACCCACCCTTCAATGAAATGAATATAAGCAGCCAGTAGTTATATTCAGGCTCACTTCCTCTTCCGCTTAGTTATTCACTCAACTAGTATTCCGTTGTCTAAAGTTTACCTGTAATTTTATATACCCTATTGCTGGTGCTGTAGTGTTGTAGAGATAAACGGAAATCCAATACGAAGAGTTCCATACAGAAGCAACTAATAAAAGTCAGGCGCTTGGCCAAAATCAGCTCAGACAACACAAAATCTCCATTAAACTCTCTCTGCTACAAGCATGTCTTCACGCAATTTCAAATATAGCAGACCGAGGCGTTTTGTGGTACTTTAGTTGCTGACTGTCGGGGCGAGTTGGGTACGGGGATCACCAGCAACAAGCCGCGCCGAGCATCATTAGCCCGTTAGCCATAGGCCCTACACCCTCACTCAGAAATAAAACATAAAATTCGAAGTAAAAGTCATAAAAGAGTGAATCATGGAAGAAATCATCGATGATAAAATGATTTCTTTTCATATAAAATGCAACAGAAAGAATACGAAGATGAACAAACGAACGATTGTTGAGCTGCCGTCATCTCTTGTTAGGCGTCGACGAGCAGCTGTTGCTCTTTTTCCATTTCCAACTGATAAATATCTTCTCTGGCGATCTTCGTATTGACTGAACAATAAACTGTCAGTCAGCAGCAGATGAATGACTGATAATATAAGAGAATGTGACGAACTCGTGGGAACTCAGCCGTCGAGATATTTCTCAAAATTCGATTTCTGAAGTTTTTCGTGAATATTGGCATTTTCGACGGCAGTCTCGGCTGCTAATAGCATCCATTGGTTAGAAGGTCAAGAAAAACGACCCTTGAAAGCGAGTTTGAAGAAAAAAAAGTCAAAGTAAATGAGCTAGTAAGTTAAAGGGAAAAGGAAAGAGAGACGAAGAAGAAAAAGAGAAAAAATATAGATGAAAAGTGAAACCATTTTGATCGCTTAGAGTTTGAGAAATATTGAGGATTAGAAATTAATATTAGGCCAAATTAAGACCGATTTTTGTTATCACTATTGACTTATCACTTTACTTGATCCATGTCACAGCTTTTTTCCTTATCCTTACTGCGCTCCCAATGCACTTAGCAATCTATTCGTATCGTCGCGTTCATTGTTTGATTAGAATGATCCCTCCTTGTGGTCGAGAACAATTTGCAACCTCGAGGATAGCCATGTTGAAGAGTCCCGTAGAGCGCTCAATACTGATCGTCGAAGAGTGTTGGGAAAGGAGGAGGGGAAGCGGGAGGGAAGAGGGGAGAGGGGATCAATTCCGCGTTGAGCATCACTTGCCATTCGCCTAACGGTCTTACAACATATTTTCTGTATCATATCAAAGCTCTCGGCTTGATCAATTCCTGCGGAATGCGCCATGCATTCGCCTCCAGTTTTCAACTTTCTCTAGGACAATTGAATACATACTCTGGCCTTACAATGACTCACGGTGGATGCTCGATCTATCGAGTTAGTGCTGCTTATCCTCACAGACAAGTCTGCGACCAGCTGGTACCAACTGAGCGACCCCAAGAGTTGGATGGCTTGGCGAGCCATGATGAGTGCGAGATCGAACCTCTGACCCTGTGTGCGACACAGAACACCCTAACCACTGCGTCACATGCGCTAGTTTTTCTTCTACTAAGTGATCCGTAGATACCCTGAATGGGCAATAGTATTCTGGCAAAAGGTTGTCTGTGAGTCATGTTAGTTCCAAAATAAATATCCATGCTAACCGGTTACAGCTGATTTTCACTCTGAACGTCAAAAAAAAAGATTTTTAGCTTCAATTCTGAAATATAATTATAACTTAGGTCCTTATCCATTATAAGGCGATAAATGAAAAACCGACCTCATTCGTTGAATGAATAACTTTTCATGGGAGTGTTAGCAATCATGCAAAAGCTTGAATCTCCTGCTACGACCCCACGTGGCCGTTTTTCACGAAAGACCCCTTCGTAAAGCTTCTAAATCTAAAATTAAATTATGTTACACACCAGCTGTACAATTCAACTGTTACTTCGCTGAAAATTCAGAAAGCATGTGAAGCATAAAGAAAGTCTTTTAGTACCAGAGTCTTACGTTTGACCTTAGAACTCCTTACGAAGCAAGGAAAAAATTCCTATCCCCTCTCCCGTCTCCCCTCCCGCTCTCTCCTCCTCAGTAGGATTACCCTTCTTTATGGTCGAGAACATTTATTGCAACCTCGAGAATAGCCATGTTAGAGCTTCCCGTAGAGCGTTCGATATTGATCGCCTGAGCGTTCGATGTATAAGAATGTTGAGGAAGGAGGAGGGGGGACCGGAACGGGAGAGGGGAGGACAACAATAATTCAATTGGAATTGTACGATAATATATTCACTGCGTTCCCACATTGCAGAGGAGATCAGAGACGCAGAGGAAGTGGAGCCGATTGTCCAGCGCTGCCATTATGGGGTTTAGAGTAGCGAGAAGGTGGGTTTACGGTCCCAGAAGGGTTAGGCTTTTCAATCCTGTGTTCTTAACTGCATAAATGTGTAAGACGCAAAAGAAATTTATAGATTAAAAATTGTGCTTTTTAAGGCGCCAATCGATTAGCCTCTAAAGAAGAGACCGAATGTAATAATCTCAATCTTATCTCTCCCGCTACACTGCAGAGAAACGCTCTCTCCGGAAAATAAGCACAGCGTTGGAATAACTAAATCCTACGCTATCGAATGATTACCAACAGCGTGAAGAAAGAGCTCTATTTCGCGAGAAAAATGCGCTTTCGAAACGCAGGGAATTTCCTCTTGTAACAACGTCAAATGAGGGCTTTTTCGAAAATCGGCCACGTAGGGCTGTAACCAAAGATTTGGCTTTCTAATGATTAGTGATATTAATAGAAAAAATTTCTGCCCAGCGAATGAGATCGGTTTTTCATCTGTCGCCTTGTAATGGACACGTATCATGATTTCCCAACAAAGTTTTATATTATCGAGATTCAGTAGGCGAATTTATTAACTTACGAAAGAACGCCACAGTGCTGAAGAACACAATAGAAAGATCTAGAAGACTGTTGTTATGACGAAAAATGAGAAAATTGACCAAGAGGAAGAGAGAGAAAAATGGGACAGGACGGGAGGGAAAGAATGACCTGAAGAAGGAAAGGAGAGGAAATAGAAAAAAGGAGGAAAAAAAGGAAGAAAAAGGAAGGAAAATGAGGGAAATAGAGAAAGCCAGTGAGGTGATAGAGGGCAAGAATGAACTGAATAATTTTAGTCTCATAGCGACTTTACAGGATCAAAACGATGATGTCATTGTACGCACCTTTGGCAGCGAAAACTCTCTTCTTCCTGAATTCCACGCACAGTTGTCTGACGATGTTATCGGCCATACCCTAAATCTATCTCTGGATTCTTCAAATGAATAAAAGACGAAACCGAGCGAGGATCGAACCATCAACCATCACTATCATTAATCATGTGTGTTGCGCTCAGCACCTCTAACCACTGAGCCACACGTGCTCACTTATATGGAACAAATCAAGAGTTTGAAAGATCTAAAATAGAAGAGAAATCTAAGAAAAATTTGGAACAAAGATGTTAAGGGTGAGATAGTCAGGGAAGTTTTTCAGGAATTCACAGAAACCTTGCGAGTGCCTGATTTGGCTTGAAAAGAAGGTTTTCAAAAATTCTTCCCTACGTTCGTACACATGCACGCCTGTTATATCCCAAATGCCGTGGCTTTGTAGGCCTTTGGTCACGAGTAACTTGACGGACTATCATAGTGATTTTACTGGATTCAACTAGAGAACACCTTAAGTATCAACATTATCGACTGAGGGGCGCGTGAGGCACAGTGGTGAGAGGAGCCTTGCGTGGCGCACAAGGTTAATAGTCCAATCTCGCGATCATGCAGCAAAGTATCCATACCTTTGGGCTCGATAAATTGGTACCCAGACTGGGAGGATAAACAGCACTGACTGAATGCAGTAGCAGGCCACCACGAGTTATTCTCAAGGTTCGATATACAATGCTCAAGACCGACTGTCTATTGACCTCGCCATGCTTCAATATGATTTCTGATTTTCTTCTCCAAGCCAAACACGAGATGATACATTAAACTTTATTCACAGGTAACGTTTCGGCAGTTCGTCTTCTTCAGAGCCTGGAAAGGTCAAATTGTCTGCAATCCAATCAGTCAAGCACATCCATTACTTCTTTTAGAAAAAACCACCAGACCTAGATTTCAATCGCATCAAGCACAAAATCAACTCTCAACATACTCATCGCTTTTTATATGTGTTCCATTAAATGAATCAAGTGGAGATTACCGGAAGGAGAGACACATAGGCTCGTAGTGCATCTTACCGCAATATATAAAAACATACGCAGTGACATAAAGACGTATATGCACACACGCGGATCGATGCAAGTATACACACATAAACACACTGCATCATATAGGAAACAGCTTCAACATTGTAGTTCATGTGACTACCAGTCCTGGTGATCGTTGTTCGGCTGATCTCCATTTGAGCAGCTAAGTGGCGCATGTATTAGAAGCGCTATCTTGAAAGTTATTTTGTGGCGGTTGATGTGATTGGAATTTGGATTTGGTGGTTTTTTTTATGAAGTATTGGAAATACGGACTCAGGCGTGCAAGAGGCAGCCGACTGGCTTGTGGGCATCTTGATCTTCCCACTCTCTGAGAACGAGAACCGCAGAAACGTCAGCTGTTGGAATAAATTGTGTCATAAAAATCTCGTGCTTGACTCAGAAAGAAAGACAAGGGACTATTTAATAGAACACTCACAGTAGCATTCCGCATCACGTATTGTAATGTTGACTCTAACAGTTTTCGTAATTATGTAAGCTCCTGATTTGCAAATTCTCGCTCCTCTAATCCAACGACAAACTTTATGCTCAATCCTGTAGGAACAGAATTCTATGACAGAGAAATATCTGCAGAATTTTGGACATTGACGAAGGTGGTACATTATTAAGAAAAAATTACCAGACATTTAGCAAGGGCATAGCATTTTGTTTTCATAGTGTCAGAACGAACTCCTAATTCGGTCCATTTGACTGTATTCACTGACTTTTGTTTTCGTCATCTAGACAAAATAATGCGGCCAAATCAGTGAGCCCTCATAAAGAAGTTCACCGCGTTTTCTGTTGGGAGGGCGCGGTTTGTCGAGCTTCCGAACAGGTGAAGCCAGCCTCATTACTAGATATCTTCAGTTGCCATCACAGTCGTCTATGATGTCGTTGACTCTGAGTGGAAGTGGAGAAACTATCTAATGGGCCTTATAAATACTGCTGAAAAGAAGAATATGTCATGCAGGAAAAAACCTCATATTCGTTCATAGATTGAAATGAGAAGAACGCAATGCTAATCGATTATGAAAACATAAGTCAAATTCCGTAATGGGTAGATAGTTCGATGAAAATTGTGAGCGCTGTTCGTTCTTCACAGGATTACTATCATGCTTGTGACTCCATCAAGGCGACAAAATGCATTTGTGCTTCCTGTAATGACTTGCGGTCGTCTACCGTTCAACCTGAAGTGATTAGCAGTTCTTTACTCTATCAGGCTTCATTAAAAGAAATTTTCCATGAATGTAGTCAACGACAACATAGAGCACACCACCATCCGTAAATAGTGCGAAACACATGCACTGCCATATGTAAATGTTGGCATAATGATCGACGTAAATAAGCAGCGCCTGATCAGCACATTGAGCGTGTTGTGTAATATTGTCATAGAAGTTATTATGAAACTCATTTTTGATACTGGACAAAGCCAAACTTGCAAAAAAAAACGGACACGTGAGTGCATGGATTACTTTTGATCACCTTCAAGAATTATAGAGGCTTCTAAGTAATATCATGTCTAGAACCCAATTATAAAGGAAGCCTGGTGTAGGGGAAGTGGGCTGAACCAGATGGATCACCAACTGGGTAGACACCACTTACATGATTAATGAACTTTCTCTGAGTGTGTATAACAACTTGGAATACAACTCGATAGAAGAGAGCGAGCAGCGTGAGCCGAGCTTGAGTCTTTGTCTGAAACCACTGGCCATTGTCATTATCCTAACACGTCTACTTATTTGGCGCTACACCCCCAGTTTTGCAGTATGTGGCGGGAACATGTGCCAGTATTTCTCATTAAAACTACGTCTTTTGAGAAACTTTCATCATTGAGCCCTAGTTTCGCAATTCACATCTTGGAAGGATGCCCTGTCTTCGAAGGAGAGCAAAATATGCATCACAATCAAAGAAAGAAGTTTGATCGGGAGAGGAGATCTTATAACAAGATGGGACGATGACTGGAGAATGAAAAGATCAATGGAGTGGATTTGGAAAAAGACCATAGGTTGGACACATAGTACGTTCTGCTGACGGCAGATGACGATAAAAGTAAGCCGTGAGGAATCATTTGAAATGTCTAACGCGCAATAAGATGGCTACCTGATACGGTCCAACTTCTCACAAAAAATCTCTTAATGGACATGATGCCCAAGCAATCCCTTCAATGAGGTGGACTTACTAAGGTTGTTTAACGTATTACGAGAGCAGGAAATGCTCCGCTATAGTCACTCGACAATCAGTGAGACAAAAGATTATATAGGTGATGGCATTCCATATAAAAAACGTCTTGAAATTTCGCGGATTCGTAACAAAATCTTATTGAAAGTGCAGGCAGAATACTGTAGCGAAAATTTTCGTTGTTCGGCAATTCAGCCAGAACGACACGGAAGTCTCAAAACACGGAACGGCTGTGAATGCAATAGCTTATTCAGCTTCAATAACGGCTTGTACAACTCATAAACACGGTCTAGATAATACAGCGCTGACGGTGCTTTCGATCTGTCATTCGCGAAATAGTTGAAACAAAATTCACTACACTCCAAGTCGGAGATTTTTCGCAAACACTTTGGAAATGAGTAAAACACTCTGCTTAGAACACTATATCGTTAGTCAATGGGATGAGATTTCCACAGCAAGAAGATGATTAATTAAGACATTTCTCACTACGATTGCAAAGAAAATTCGGAGGCACTTCAATAATCATGGGATAACTACAATGCGTATCATAAAAAATATTACTCCTTCTCATGTGGGATTTCCCACTATGTGCCTAGACATGGTTCTTCCTTATTTTCACTTTCTTACAAGCCTTCGCCCTTTCTAACGACATCATCGCAGTTCGTGTTTTATTGCATCATCATTAGTTAAAGAGTCTTTCACATCGAGCTACACGAAGTTGAAAGGGAAGGCACAAGAAGCAAATCCGCTAATGGACGCTGGTTTCAACGCTTCTCAATGCCGGAGATGTTGACCTTGAAGACAAGCCTCGTTCAGGACGTCCAACAATGTTTGAGTCGCTCGATGAAGCAAAGAAGCATGTAAAGAATTCTTTGACTCGATGTCGAAAGAACTGTACTCCGACCAGTTTTGAAACATGGCGAGCCGATGGCAGAGCTTCGTACTATACGATAGCCTTTATTTTGAAGTTTGTATGGAATTCACATAAATTTCCAGTTTTCTACAATTACTCCAGAACTTTCCTTCAAACCTAATGATCTGTTGGAGATGTAGGGTCACCAAAGAGCTCTCCAAAATTCGCAGTCTCGGAAATCGTATGCTCCGCAACAATTCAGTGAACATGAGGACGCGTAATATTGTCCAACTGAAAAAATGTCGGAATGGCATCATATTTCGTTGCTTTTTCTCTATAACACAGTGGAAAACACTTGCGGAAAATGCTGAAAAACGGCGTTCTGTAAACATCCACATCGAAACGTTTGAAAAGATGAAGAGGGTAGCGTCTGCTTATCATCACATCAACTACATTCCCAAACATCGTCCACTGTGCTTTCCCATTTCAATAAATTGGCAATTTCATCGATGGAAAATTTTGTCCCATCTCACGGAAACATATGATGTCTTTACGCAGCTGTTTATTCTAAGCGTCAATCCTGACACGATTTTCCGTCAACGTCCTCATGTTGGTGGATTTTTGCTAACATCTAATAATGCACCTATTTCTCAACGATACCATTGAAATTCTATAGATCTACTCAATTTGGCTATCAGTTGACCACTCCGTTGAACTATAATTCATGAGCGTGTCAAATGTAAGAGGCTAACAAGAACATTAAAGTTTCACAAACTCAGTTTTTGCTTGAAAAATTGTCACCGAATAATTTTGCAGTGAAAACTGCGCTTCGTTTTTATCAATCGATATCTTCTCTGGAAGACTTTTTCCCAGATTTGCAGTTGTGAATCAGGCATTTTGTCGATTGTCGCAGCATCAGAAATAAGAAATCGGGAACCGAATATAAGCCGAGCAACTTGAGAAATTGGCGCATTCACTGGAATTTTTCTTTAACTTTTCGCTCCCACGCAGTCCTTTTTCATTTAAGATTTGGCAATGATTTTCTCACTTCGATATCTGGTTTTTTGAGCATCGCAGTAGCACAATGTATCACGAAATACGCTTTCACGGATTATGTTCTGAATTAAGCGAGTTAAAGATCCTCCGAAGCACTTGAAAAAACCAGAAAAAATCAAGGGCCAGCCAAGGCGACGTCACCCTCGCATAGGTGCTGAGTGCCGATTCTGTTGTTATCTCGTGGATGATCTGCCACAAACGATCTAGACAGTAGTTTTAGTTGAGTCTATAATACTCATTCTATTTTAGGAAAATGATAAGTCTTACAAACAAGGCAGGACCTTCAAGCGCTCCATTTATGATTTTGTTGCTCGTCTCAATCTCAACCGTGTTTGGATGTGGAGTGATTCCTGGAGGTCAAAGTAATAAATAGGAATTGTTATGGATCTGCAAATATTTTCATTGTTAGATGGTTAAGAGCTCTAAATAGAATGAGCAAGCCTAACACTCCATCATTGTTTAATTGGTGTTGCAGTCTGCGCTACCTAAAGGCAGGGTATTTTTATTCTATAAAAGAATGAAGGTAAAATTAAGAAGCTTTTCAATGCAGTGACTTTAGGATTTAGCTATTACCAGGAGTGTAAATGAACTTCAATGGGTTATGGGTTAACGTTTTGGAGTCTTCGCCATCTCGGAGCCCATGATTAGATTCGATTCTCCACTGTCGTTCGCCATCGTTGTGGTCTTCGTCTTCGTTGTTGTGCACGTTCAGTTTCCTTCAAAGGACATCGCTCGAATGAAGAATTTTACTTAGCGATGCTATCGTATACAAGATGACAGCCATACAAGTTGCCAGCGTTGGTTATAAGTTGATAGTGGATTAAATGTTAACATGCCAGGACCTGAAAATGTGAAATGTTGTCTGAGCTTTTCAAAGTCGATGGTATTCGGTTATTTAGATATTCATCTTCAATCTGCTGTTTAAAAATTTCACTTGAGAGCATCGATATATTCTGAAGGATTACCGAAACGTACATAAGCCAGTGACATACTAAACCTTGGAAAGAATTGGAACAGTTCTCAGAATAGATCGATGTTCTTAAAGGAGATTTCTAAAACAAACGATTGAGAAACACTATATACAAGAACAGTTCGATATCAATGAACATTGCCGAGTGAGGTTTTCAATTTGGGCGGTGCCCACCGAGAAAGAGTCGACTTGAACGACAGCGAAAACGAATACCTGTGGACTATCAACTCGAATTATTGGCTCTGAAGAAACTAACACGTCGAAGTGTGGGCCGAATAAAGTTTATTTTTCAACCGCGTGATATTATCTGAATTGTAAAAGAAGGTGTTACTGAATGGTAATGACGAGGGGAGCCGCTTTTCGATGTACTTAATAATTTGATTTGCAACCAATCACTACAAAAGCTATGTAATTTCGTTGCAGCGAGCACTAGGACCTTCACTGCCAGCGGGCCCAGCAACTTACCTATTATCGCGGTTTACACAGAAAACAGCGTAGTTTCTGCCCTGGTCACTGGTATTGCAACCAGCAAGGGTGCTGTTCAGACACTTGCACAACGTTTTGCAATGCAAACAGTGAGTTCACAACTTACACATGTCATACTTTTTCGTAAATTCTGAAAAGACGTTTGAGATGAGCTGCAATTTTTTCACACATCTTCGGTCTCTATAGCTAACCTAACTTGACAAACTTCACATATGTCCGTTAAAAAAAATTTCAAGCCACTCCTCGAAATAGTGAAGATTCACGTTTTAGGTGGTCGATGTTCTCGAAATCGAAGGTCGGAGAGCACTCTTGCCTGATTTTGTGATCTCCAACATTCTGGGTCAACTTCAAGTTAATACCACTTACGAACCACTACGATGTCAGTTCCTAAAGGGACCAGGGGATGACCGTAAGTCTCCAGTAGTGGACATTCATTTAGGAAATTCCAATCTGAATTATAAGGGTACTAAAAAAAGCAGAGCTGTACTTTTTTTTTTGCAAACAAAGATTTTTTCTATCAACTTATTATAAAATATCTCAGAGCCTGAGGACAACTATCATAGAGCCATAAAATCAGAATCTTTCAAATTGACAACATCTTTTCGAATGTTATACATATTATTTTCAGAATGATATAGTATTCAGTGTGTTAATAAGTGAAGTTTTGTAGATTTTGAGAAGTAAAAGGAAATAATGTCCAACATTGCTTTGATTTTTCCTGTTGTCTAGTGCACAGAACAAGAAGTGTTTTTGAGACCTATAGTTTCTTGCAGAGCTTCTGATGGAAAGCTGTATTTTCGTCGGTAGCACGGTGACGGGAATTTGCCCGGGGCCTGCTGGGGGTATGAAATGTCAGATGGTTGCAATGCCTATCAACAGCAAGCACTTGTCCCTCTCAGGAACTCTCACGGTTTGGACGGCTTTCTTATTTGTACAACTACGTTTTATAAAGAAAAAATTCTATGTAGACTACGAACATCGTCATGGCTAATTGGTCGAGGTCGATGTGGCAAAATGTTGTGGACAGAGCTCTTCGATTGTTAAGATCGGGTCCGTTTGGTTCGCATTTGTACACGGTAACGGTCACTGTCAGCTGAAATTGAAAGTGAACTGTGATTTTAATGAGAGAAACATTTTTATCTAATCGATGTTTATTGTGGCAGTACACAATCAATAAACTAGCAACCATTTGGGTGCTGAACAATCAGAGTGGAGAGCAGTAAATTATATTTAAATGAGTAATTTTCTTCTGTTTAGCCGTTCCGAAGTGTTATTGATATTATTTATTGAATACTAGCGAAGCATGCAACAATAGAGTTAGTAATGGAGCTTGATTATACAACAATCGAGGTCGCTATCGTTTCGGCGGATAGCTTTCTTCAGAGCCTGGAAAGATCATATTGATCCACAATCCACTAAGGCAAAACCTCCATAAACCTAACAGAAAACGTAAGAAACGAATTTTTGGATGCCATAGTAAAAAATTCATCACAAAAAGTCACTCACCGTTTTGATGTTTTGTGTCTATCAATCATTCATTGAAGACCAGCCGCTTAGGGTCAGTGCATCAGTGGGCTGTGCCTAACTCAGACCGGAAAGATCAGCCTGAGGTATGGTTCGAGGTCAAACGTAATTACGAGGCACTCCTCTTTTCGGTTCATTTTTGGGCACTTGCCATCTATCCAAAAGGCTTTTATATTGAAATGCACAATGTGATGAATTTGAGCTAACTACTTTACATGAGAAGTAATTGAGAAGTTCCTACATACATTTTTCACAGTCCGAATTTCTGCTGTGAAATAAATAATATTATAAGGTTTGGAATAGTAGCCGGAACTGATTTTACGGCAGCGCCGCACCGAAGTTTCGGCTAAAAATTCACTCATTTGCTTATCGAAAAGTAACCAAATCTCATCTGCAGGCATTCCCATTTTGAGTGTTCTGAAATTAATGCCAATGAATGTGCTTGCTTTTATAGATGTTACTCATATCCACAATGGAAGTTCATTAGTAGAAACAAAAATGAAAGCATTTGATATTGTAAACTGGTGATTTGCGCAAAGAGCTGCCTTCTGTCTCATGAAAATTTTCTAAAATTATGTATAATAATGAAGTCGTTTAAAAGATTGTGAACGCTTCCTTGCGAGAGATTCATTGGTTTTATTACATCTATTATACTGCAGTGTTTAAAAGCTGCAGAAACAAAAATAACTGATGAAATTTGAGTGCCTGTTCTAATGAATTTGAGTGGTAGTTGACAATGCTAGGCTAATCTATTATTCTCGGGATAAGTGATCTTCAAAGTATTAACTCTGAAAATGCCGGAGAGGATGGTGATGATAAATTCAATTGAAAGTTAAGTTCACTTTCATGATCACTATTTAAACACATAATTCGTATTCTTATAGTTTTCAAGACTAGTCGATTTCCTATCGAGCACAGATTATGTGGGCGGGCGAAGACCATAAGAGGGTGTCACATGAACTACTCACCTCAAATTCAGGAAAACCTGTTGGACGACTTCACTGTACTGAATATGCCATTGTACCGTCGAAAAACATTATCCACTTGTTCTTCGCCTTTTCTCCGGATACAAAATGGACTGAACTCTGAATTTGCTTGCATTTTTCTGGATTCCACTTTAAAGTTCAACGAACGTCCACATAGCTTGAATGAAATTTCACCTGTGGACCATCGCATCGAATAATGCGACACTAAAGACAGAGATGACGAGATATTAGCGAAATATTACATGTTACTAGACTAACTCAACCTCATTTCGGTCTGATAATGCAAGAAAATGATCAATTACGTATGCCTAGATCAGATCAAAGCCGACTTTTTTGGATATACTGGATGGACCCATGATTTCGTTGGCATTTCAACACTTCTGCTGATTCAGTTCTCAGTTATTTAACGAAATCAACAACTAGCAGTATAATCACTATCATTCTATATGATATTGAATATTATAGCCATGCATTCGTCTTCGATTTTTTAACTTCGTTTGAGGTGATCGCGTATATGCGAACATCGATCACATCGTTTTGAACAAGGCGAAATTAACTCAATGCTAATATCGTTCCATACTTTTGAATCTGATCACGACATTCTCCGTATAAATATTCCATTTAGGCAGGTGATGATCAAGAAACTGTCGTCGAGTGAAATGAGCAATCCGCATGAAACGAATCCGTTTTCAGCCATGCCATATATATCATGGCTGACACAAAATTGAGGATCCGACGCAAAAATGCGAGAAGCTGCTAGAAGTTTTCTGATGTTGTTTTCTGTGAAATCTTCTCAGTTCCAAGATAAATTCTGTACGCTGACCAAGCGTGACCAAACATCATAAAGAAATGAAGCCTTTGCTCCAGATTTCTAGTAATTTTACTGCTCTCATCGCAGTGTTAGATGTTTCACATATATCTAAGAGAATTAAGTGGTGAGCAAAAACACGGCCTCAAGAGGGAATTGAACCGGCGTTGTATTCTTACCGAAGACGCGTGGTACCACTACACCACCGGGGTACTTTTCTCTCAGGTATATGTAAAGTCTTTGCGCTAAATTGCATCTGCTGCCTTCTGCTATACTCATAATAAAAATGGTTTCCAACACCAGGTGTGGGAGGTGGAAGACAGCCTTTACCGATAGGGAGAGAAGCGTAGCGTAAGAGGATTTCGTGACACATTGTGCTAATGGGGTACTCAAAAGACCAGCGATCAAGATGAGAAAATCTCTGTCAAATCTTGAATGAAAATGGACTGCAGGGAACGAAAAGTCAAGGAAAAATTTCACTGAATGCGCCAATTTTTCATGTGGCTCGGCTTATATTCGGTTCCCGCCTTCTTATTTCTGATGCTGCGACAATCGACAAAGTGCTTGAATCACAACTGCAAATTTGAGAAAAAGTCTTCCAAAGAAGACATTGATTGGTAAAAACAAAGCAAGTTCTTATTGCAAGACTTTTTCAGTAACGAATTTCTAAGCAAAAAACTGCGTTTGTGAAACTTTGATGTTCTTGTTAGACCTTTACATTTGGCACCCTCATAAAATATAATTTTGACGAAGTGGTCAACTGATAGCCAAATTGAGTAGATCTATAGAATTTCAATGGCAAGGTTGAGAAATAGGCTTGTAATCAGATGTCAGCAAAAATCCACCAATATGAAGACGTTAACGGAAAGATGTGTCAGGAATGGGCCCTAAAATAAACAGCTGCATGAAGACATCAAATGTTGTCGTGAGATAGGACAATATTTTCTATCGATGAAATCGTCAATGTATTGAAACAGGAAAGCACAGTGGACGATATTTAAGAATGTAGTTGATGTGATGATAAGCAGACGCTATTTTGTTCATCTTTTCAAACGTTTCAAGGTGGATGTTCACAGAACGCCGTCCTTCCGTCTTTTCCGCACAATGTGCAGGCAAAACAAGATTTCTCATTGCACATTTCATATAATGAAATCTCATTTCTTAGTGTAGTTGTTACAATCTCTTTAGTGATCTCTCCATTTATGTAATGTTTCCGAAAAAACGTCTAAAAAGTTTGGAGTTTTCCTCACTACACTGAGTGATCAATTCGACTCAATCAGTTTTCAAGGTCTGAAGACCTAAAGATGTCTTCCCACAATAACCAAGGCAGATAATGCTGTATTATAGAGAAAAATAAAACAAAATTTGATGCCATTCTGACATTTTACCAGTTGGCCAATGTTATTCGTACTTTTGTTCACTGGATTGTTGCGGAGCATGCGATGGCCGAGATTTTAAATTTTGAAGAGCTCTTCAATGGCCCTACACTTCCAACAAACTGTTAGGTTCAAAAAAAAAGTTTGGAGTGCTTGTAGAAAACTGAAAATTTATGCATGAATTCCAAACAAAAGCAATAATGACTATTCTTCAGAATAAATGAATTCGCTTCCTACGACTTTCTGCCATCGGCTCGCCAAATTTCAAAGCTGGTCGGCGTACAATTTTTTCGACATCGAGTCAAAGAACTTTATACGTGCTTCTTCAGTTTCCTAGAGCGACTCAAACTTTTTGGACGTCATAAACAAGGCTTGTCTTCGAGGTCAAGATCTCCGGCATTGAGTAGCCTTGAAGGAAGCGTCCATCAGCGGATTTGCTTGTTGTGCTTTCCCCTTCAACTTCGTGTAGCTCCATTGAAAGACTCTTTCTCCAATGATGACGCAATAAAACACGAACTGCGATTATGTCGTTAGACAGGGCGGAGGCTTGTAACAAAGCCTAGGCCCATAGCGGAAAAATCCTACAAGCGAAATTGCAATGTTTCCATAATATGTATGGTAGTTATCCCATGCTTATTGAAGTTCTCCAGAATTTTTTGTGCATTTGTAGTAAAAAATGTTTTAAGAAATTATCTTTCCGCTGTAGAAGTCTCATCCCAATAGTTAACGACATAGTGTTCGAAACAGAAAGTTTTACTCATTTCCAAAGTGTGGCAAAAAGTCTCCGATTGGGAATATAGTAAATTTTGTTTCAATTATTTCGCGAATGACACATCAAAAGCACCGTCAACGCTGTATTATCATAAACCCTGTTCATGAGTTGTACAAGCTGTGACTGAAGCTGAGTAAACTATTGCATTCACTGCCGTTTCGTGTTTTGAGACTTCCTTGTCGTTTTGGTCGAATTGCCCAACAACGAACAATTTCGCTACAGTATTCTTCATGCACTTTCAATACGATTTTGATATATATCCGCGAATTTCAAGACTTTTTTTGCATGGGGTGCCATCACCTATATAATGTGTCATCTCGCTAATTGTCGAGTAAATATAGCTGGGCTTTCCTTATTCTCCTAATACGTCAAGCAGCCTCAATAAGCCCTCCTGATTGAAGAGATTGCTTGGGCATCATGTCCATCTTAGAGATTACCTGTGAATAAGTTGGGCCGTATCAGATGGCCTTCTTATAGTGTGTTAGACATTTCAAAGGATCCTCCCGGGTTACTTCTGTCGTTATCCGCTGCCACCAGAACGTCTTATGTGTCCAGCCTAAGGTCTTTTTCCAAATCCATTCCATTGTTCTTCTCATTCTCCAGTCATCGCCCATCTCGTTATAAAGACTTTCCCTCCCCTCTCCCCTCCATCAAACTTGTTTTTGATGTTGATGCATATTTTGCTCTGCTTTGAAGACAGGGCAACATTCCAAGATGTGAACTGCGAAACCAGGGCTCAATGTTGAAAGTGTTCTCAAAAAATGCAGATCTTTTGAGAAAAACTGGCTCATGTTCCCGCCACGTACGGCAGAACTGGGACTGTAGAGTCAAATAAGTAGATGTGTTAGGATAATAAGATTAGCCCAATATGTGGAGTACTGTGCAAAAACGTTTGCGTCAGCCGGGATTCGGACCCAGATCTCACTCTATCTGGGAGCGTATGCACTACCGATTGCACTACCGACTCTCGCTTTGCACAGCACTCTTTTTTACGCTCTAACGCGTTGTCTGCCAACAGCCAACCGTCGACGGTTTGGCGGGGCAGCCGCTGTCGGCATTCCCCAGTACTCCACATATTGGGTATAGTATAACATACCACTGCAAGTGGCAGTCAAAATAGACAGAATTTAGACTGATTATTGATATCCAATGTCTGTCAACACAAGTGGGTTCAATGCCGATAGCGACTGCCCCGCCAGACCGTCGACGGGGCAGACAACGTGTTGTAGCGTAAATAAGAGTGCTGTGCATAGCGAGCGTCGGTAGTGCAATGGTTAGCATACGCTCCCGGAAAGAGTGAGATCTGGGTTCGGATCCCGGCTGACGCGAACGTTTTTGCACAGTACTCCACATATTGGGTATAGTATAACATCATACCACTGCAAGTGGCAGTCAAAATAGACAGAATTTAGACTGAATAAGATTAGCCAGTGGTCTCTGACTCACGCTACTCGTTCTCTTCCATCGTGTTGTATTCCAGTTGCTATGCACACTCAGAGGAAGTTTAAGAATCATTTAAGTAATGGCCTACCCAGTTGGTGATCCTTCTATTTCAATCCATTCTCCTTACACCAAGCTTCTTTTATAACTGTGTTTTGACATGACATTACTTATAAACTTCTACAATCTTTGAAGGTGATTGAAAGTAATCCATGCACTCACGTGTCCGTCTTTTTTTTGCAAGTTTGGCTTTGTCCAGTTTCAAGATGAGTTTCAGAATAACTTCCATGGTGATATTACACGACACGCTCAATGTGCTGATCAGCTGCTGCTTATTTGCGTCGATCGTTATGCCACCATTTACAAATGGCAGTACATGAGCTTCGCACAATTTACGAATGCTCTTGTGTTCTATGGTTTTCGTTGACTACATTCATAAGAAAATTCTCTCAATGAAGCCCAAAAGAGAGAAGAACTGCTAATCACTTTAGGTTGAACGGTAAACAACCACAGGTCATCATAGGAAGCACAAATACATTTTGTCGCCTTGACAGAGTCACATGCATGACAGTAATCCTGAGATGAACAAACAACGCTCACAATTTTCATCGAGCTATCTACGCATTATGGAATTTGACTTATTTTATCACAATCAACTAGCACTGTCTTCTTCTCTTCGAAATATGAACCAATTTGGAGTTAGTTCCTGTATTACAAAACCTTCTTTTCAACAGTATTTAATGATAAGCCTCCCGCTCACTCACGGTGGCCTCCCGCTGTATCAAGTCAGTGCTGCTTCTCCTTCCAGACAAGTCCGAGATCGTTTGGTTACCTGTTCCACTCAAGAGGAGCTAGATTATTGTTTTGGAAAACTCCTTTACATACATTGGCTGCTGTTCGGAACATGTTTCTCTACTAGCGCCTTCTTCGTCTGTGAGGGATGAGAAGAAAGGTAGTGAAGCAGGATATTCTTGTTACTTGGCTTTCGGTATCACTTTGTTATGTAGCCGCTCTCAGTCAAGCTTATTTGCACGTTCAAGAATTGGAGCCAATCGTCTTTCGGTACCTCTCGGGTGAATTTTATACACTCCGACTGTTCATTCAACAATCCAAAACAATTATCTAGCTACTCTTGAGTGGAACAGATAACCAAACACTCATCTATATACCTACAGTAGAGTAATGGTCGGAGATCCATCACTGGTTCTTTCACTTTGAACATGAAGGCAATCGCCAGGCTAGGTGCCAGTCGCTAGCCCATTACTAGCCTTCTGATTTGTGCGAGATAATTCCCGGACCACCTGAAGATTGAGCAGTTCAGGCACTCTTTTAATTTGACCTTGAACTGCTCAATCTACAAGCCATACTTGTTCACAGCTTCCTGGTGTTGCACCAGAAGCTCATGTGGGGCTTGCAATGCGGAGTCATTCGACACGTTGGTATATAAAGCAGTGACTTCGCATGACTTCATTACGTACGCGTTGTTCGGGTCAGCGTTATGTAGACGATCTAGGAACATCTGAATGTTCGTCCGATGGGCTGCAATATGTCTTAGCAACTGGGATGTTATTAAAGTTAATGTTAAGTTAAAGTCAGTGCGTACGTAATGGAGCCATGCGACGTCACTGCTTTAAACACCAACGTATCGAATGACTCCGCATTGCAAGCCACACATGAGCTTCTGGTACAACACCAGGGAGCTGTAAACATGTATGGCTTGTCGATTGAGCAGTTCATGGTCCTATCAAAAGAGTGCCTGAACTGCTCATTCTTTAGATGGTCCGGGAATTACTTCGCACAAATCAGGAGGCTGGTATTGGGCCAGCGACTGGCACCTAGCCTGATGATTGCCTTTATGTCTAAAGTGGAAGAATCAGTGATGGATCTCCGACCATTACTCTACTATAGGTATATAGATGAGTGTTTGGTTATCTGTTCCACTCAAGAGGAGCTAAATAATTGTTTTGGATTGCTGAATGAACAGTCAGAGTGTATAAAATTCACCCGTGAGGTACCGAAAGACGATTGGCTCCCATTCTTGAACGTGCAAATAAGCTTGACTGAGAGCGGCTACATAACAGAGTGCTACCGAAAGCCAAGTAATAAGAATATCCTGCTTCACAATCTCTCTTCTCATCCCTCACATACGAAGAAGGCGCTAGTAAAAAAACATGTTTCGAACAGCAGCCAATGTATGTACCAGGGAGGAGCAAAGAGTAGAATCCGTGAAACTGGCTCGGAAAATAGCCACTTCTAATGGATACGAATTTCTAACCCCTCGGCTTAGATTTAGTGGAAATAATGCGTTTCCAAACGAAAACTCGAATGAAAGAAAAGTCCCGTTTATCCGCCCGTTCTTTTCAAATGAGATAAGTATAGCTATAAAACGCTGTTTGAAAAGAGCGGGTTTAGAGCAATTGGTGGCCATTTTAGAAGTACTACCGAATACTCTAAAACGCGAACTAGTTCGCAACCGCTTATATGACCGTAACTTATATGCTTATATGGCTCTGCATAATGAAAGATTGTAAAATATATCCTAACGGCAGAGGCGGTGATTGCATGAGCGTAGATACAGTCTACCTAATTTCTTGCAAAGCGTGTAGCGATAAATATATTGGCGAAACGGGTAGGCCGCTCTATACCCGCATAGAAGAACACCTAGCTGACAAGCGTCCTAATAGACGGAACACCCCGCTAAGGACTCATAGAGCATAGAAGCACGACGGAGTTGATTTTGAAATCAAAGTCACCATCTTTGCCAAGGAGGAAAGAAAATCAGAGCGAAAGATCTTGGAAACGTTTTGGAGTAGTACAGCCAATCCAACCATAAACTGCAACAGGAATGCCTCGTTATCACTCATGATTTAAGTCAGTATATAAGACTGTTGTTTTGCTGGGTAGGGTGCATTACTAGCCTATGTGATCTCCTTCCGGTAATCTCCACTTGAATCATTTAGTGGAACACATATAAAAAGCGGTGAGTATGTTGAGAGTTGATTTTGTGCTTAATGCGATTAAAATCTAGGTCTGGTGATTTTTTCTAAAGGAGTAATGGAGGTGCTTGATTGACCGGATTGCAGACAATTTGACTTTTCCAGGCTCTGAAGAAGGCGAACTGCCGAAACGTCAGCTGTGAATAAACTTCAATGTACCAACTCGTGTTTGGCTAGATATACATCCAATCACCTGGAAACGAAGCTTAAAATTCATGACAAACGCATGGCGCATCCTTCAAAGATTGATCACGCCGAAAGATTTACACTTATGGGGCTCTTGAATTCTTTCCTGTTGGAGTAATGGAGGCGTTTGATTGACTGAGCTCTAGTCAACCTAATCTTTTCAAGCTCTAAACGCCGATAAGACAGCTGTCGAAATAAAGTCCATCATTAGAGCCTCACGTATAGCTCAGAAAGAGGAACTTGATAACCTCAGATTTCTGCTGTCTATGGAAATTTTGATGTGACAACGAAATCTAGATGGTTTTGAACAGTAGCGGCCAAAATTTGAGCCCTTACAGCTCAAATCTTCCTAATGTCCAAGATTTTAAACTTTTTACTGCCTTTTTCACAGTATGATGTTGTTTTATGCATACCTAAAAGAATCGATTGGAGAGCATAATCACTACCTCTGACAGAAGTCGAACCCGCGTTTCATCCATACCTGGCACGCGTACTATCACTACACCATCGAGGTGCAATAGCGCTACCACTCATTCTTTATGATCTCTATGGCAGCTATCAGCCACCAACCTTTAACAGGTTTGGTCGGATATGCGACTTTCGCTTGACAAACCCAGTTTAACTTACAGCCATTGTGATTGAATCATCAAGATGCTGATAGCTTTCATGAAGCAGTCCGTGGTCGCCAGTCGCATCCTATCCGGCAGTTAAGCGATTCACTTCAGCTCGGATTTGATTTGTCTTCGTGGTTAGCGACAATACTAGAATATTGATAAACCAATCTAATTTTTAAGGGAGGTAGTTTCCTTTTCTAATGGAAAAAAATCTACAGCACAAACAATTCTGATTGCCAATCATAGAATATCAAAAAAGGAGAGAATATTCGGCCGTAGGAAAAGTCTCATTTTGAATTCATACGGAAACGATTAACTGTTAAAGAAATTTTGTTCAGAAACTCTGCAGAATATTGTCTGGGAAGTATTCTTAGTAATTGACAACAAAATAAGGATATATGCAGTTATGTTGAGTGATGTGCAAATCTTCTGCCTCAGGCGGAACTCGAACCGGTATTTCGCCGTATCCAAGGGTGTTGTCTGACCCATTGTGCTAGTGACGCCTGCTTTGCCAGCACTCTTTCTTATTTGAAAAAAGAAGGATAATTGGATCGGATTAAGAAAGAATAACATGGCTGATGCATCAAACTTGAAACAGAATGAAGATTTCCTTCCTCAAGCAAAACACGAGGTGTTACAATAACCTTTATTCGACGGCTGACGTTTCAGTAGTTCGCCTTCTTCAGAGCCTGGAAAGGTCAAAATGTCCGCAATCCAATCAGTCAAACACCTCCAATACTCCTGCAGAAAAAATTATCAGACAAGATTTTAACCGCATCAAGCACAAAATCAACGCTCAACATACTCACCGCTTTTTGTATGTGTTCCACTGAATGATCCGAGTGATTCAAGTGGAGATCACCGGTAGGAGAGACACATAGGCCCGTAATGCACCCTACCCATCAAAACAGTCTTATATAGACGACGGAGTTGAATTCGAAATCGAAGACACCATCCTTGCGCAGGGAGCAAAAAACATCAGCGCGAAAGATCTTGGAAGCATTTTGGATTAACCAATCCAACCATAAACCGCAGGGAGGAATGCCTCGTAAACACTCGTGTGAGCCAGTATATAAGACTGTTGTTTTGATGGATAGGAAGCATTACGAGCCTATGTGATCTCGTTCCGGTGATCTCCACTTGGATCATTCAGAGGAACACATTTAAAACGGATTGAGTATGTTGAGAGTTGATTTTGTGCTTTATGCGATTGAAATCTATGTCTGGTGATTTTTTCTAAAGAAGTAATGGAGGTGTTCGACTGATTGGATTGCTGACAATTTGACGTTTTAAGGCTCTGAAGAAGGCGAACTGCCGAAAGGTCAGCTGTCGAATAAAGTTTATTGTAACACCTCGTGTTTTCCTTAAAGAAGAAAATCAGGAATTACATTAAAGCATGCCGAGGTTAATAGACAGTCGGTCTTGGGTTTTGACAGAATGAAGAACGGGAATAACATTAAGTAGAACTAACCTTGTTCTTCCATCATCCGTCGTTTATTCATTAAAAAATTTCTGTGGGAGTGTCGCGATCCGGTATGCTAAAATTAGCCGAGATAATGCTCGAGCAAAAAATAAACAATAAATTCCTGTAGATACCTTTCCTTCGAGTGCTTTATTAAGACCACGCTCAAATTTCAATAGATCCTTTCAATTTTATTTGAGCCAACAAGGTATAATATGATAAAAATACCAGCCAGCTAGCAATCGAGTGCAAAAACACTCTGTGTCAGGTGAATGTTTCACCTGACATAGAGTGTAAGCGTACGTCGTCGATAACTATATATAAGGAGTGTAAGGCTCCCGAGAGAACTGACTATAAAAGATCGACAGACGACGGGTTCTGCCCGGCTGATGAGTCTGTAAGGACGAAACACGTGTCTCGGGCTGTACAAGAGCCCTTACCAGACCACATGATATGTTGGCTCAAATAAAAATGAAAGGATTCCTGTAAATAAACAAATACCATAACTATTCACATCAAGGATAGACTATATTTACTATCACTCACTTATTTGACCCATATCACACTTTTTTTCCTAATGTGCGGGTCCCAGTACTCTCACTGTTCAAGTCGTCTCCTAATTTGCTACGAACTTTATCTTCTTCGCAAACATCGTAGACCACTTGTCGAGCACGATGCAGGAGAGTGATAGGGGAGCGAGTCGTATCATTCCGCGTCGAAGATGATTAGCCGTTCTGCCACAGCCCTAATCCCCTCAACTCCTCCGTTCTCCTCCCCTCTCCTCTAGTCCTCATATCAACAGTTAATCCTAAAACTCTCATATAACTGTACCCTTCTAAGACAATAAAGTTCTCAACAGCTAGAGATTTTGTTGATTTTGGCCTTTCAAGCTCTGAAGAAGGCGAAACCGCTAAAACGTCAGTTGTCCGAACAGGTCGTTCCATAAGTTTTGGCACTGAAACCATAAACACCAAATATATTAATCAAACTGGGATGTACTCGAATCATTAGTCGGCTCTTAGGAAGATACCGTTGTAGACAACATCGACGAAGAATACGACCGGCTCGTTGAATATCTTGATGTTAGCGCTATGAAAGCCGAAAGTCTTAAAGTCACGAAGAAGCGCTTGTCTCCGCAGACACTCAAACGGATACGTCAACGTGGAATCGAACGAGCTACAGACAACTGAAACCTAGCGTCCGAACTTGCGAAACGCTGGAGAAAAGTGATAAAAGAAGACCTCGAAGAGAAACGAGCAGCAGTCACGGCAGAAGGAGCAGAAGCTGGGAAGAGCATTTGCAAAGCCCAGAGAGGCTTCACCAACTAAGACCAAGATGATTGCACTCCGATACCCTAACGAATTACAACTTCGAGAAGGACCATGGAGAAAATCATCCACCGAAACTACTGGGATCTCTTCGCAAGCCATGTCCTCTTACCGTCATATAAATTGAAAGACGATGAATATGTCGTTCCACCCGTCCTCCCTTCCGAAATCCGACATGCTGTATCGTCGGTGAAGAACAGAACAACACCGGGTCCAGACAGGATTAGACCAGAACACCTGAAGAACCTGCCGCCAGTTCTCATCAACACCCTGGCTCGGCTCTTCACGTCAGAATGCAAGGCCCCCATTCAATGGAAAACCAGCAAGACCGTGTTGATGTTCAAAAAGGGAGACCTTCACGACATAGGCAATTATCGCCCAATCTGCTTGCTGCCTGTTGTCTGTAAACTCTTCACTCGGGTCATCCTAAACAAGACAGAACGCTGGACGAACGGTAGCCATGCAAACAAGCAGGGTTCGGAAAAGGATTTAGTACCATAGACCCTATCCATACGATTACAAGACTCATCGAAGTTTCACGAAAGTACAAAATACCGCTTTGTTTCACTTTCATCGATCTTGACAAAGCCTTGATTCAATGGAAACAGAAGTGGTTATAGAGGCTCTGAATCACTAGGGCGTCCCTATTCGATACATAATAATCCTTCGTGAGCTTTATAAGGATTTCACGACCATAAGATCTCCATTCTACAAGAATATCACCATCGACGTGAAAAGAGGGGTTCGACAAGGCGATACAATCTCGTCAAATCTATTCATTGCCACCCTACAAAACGTCGTGCGAACATTAGAATGGGACGACATGGGAGTGAAATCTGACGGTCGACAATCAAACCATCTTCCCTCTGCTGATAACAAGGTCCTCATAACATCAAGCAACAGCCAAAAGAACGAATGTTGACCGACTTCGATAACGCCTGTGGAAAGATTGGTCTTCAACTATATCTAACAATAACAATGTTCATAAGGATCGGATGGATTTTGAATGCCCCATTCACGCTCAACGGAACGACAGTTCCGAATGCTCCAGTCACATCTATCTAGGTCGAGAAATCAGCATGATGAACGACCTAATTCCAGAGTTGAGCAGAAGTAAACGAACGGCTTGGAGAACGTTTAAGAGCATTTCAGATGTAGCGAAGAGGACAAAGAACATCCCACTCCGTGCCCACCTTTTCGACTCGACGATTATCCCTGTCCTAACGTATACAGCAGAAACCTGGTCGCTACGTAAGCAGGATGAGAGATCACTTGCAGTTATTGAACGCGCAGTCGAAAGAGTCGATGCTAGGAGTTTCCCGTACCTCGTAAATGAGAAAGAGGATTCAAAGTTCCGACATACGTCAAAGAATGAAGATCAAAGATGCCGTTCAACACGCCAGGACATCGTAAATAAGGTGGGCCGGACATGTGATGCGCTTCAACGACAAACGATGATCGAGAGCCGTTGCCGATTGGATTCCTCGGGACATCAAGAGCTCCACAGGAGGATACTGACTCGATGGTCCGATTTCTTCACGAAAGGCATAGAAGAAAGATATGATGCTCAGCGAATCCCTAAAGCAAAAAAGGATCCACTGAGCTACTCTTGCACGCGATGCGGAAAGATGAGTGTTACTAGCACCCGCTCGAGTCGCTCGACGATCAACGAAACGATAGGTGATACAGGTGATATTAACCAAAGTAAATTGAAATTGCATAATTTGAGTATCGTTCAATTACGCATTTTCTTTCGAACATTTTAGTCTACAACTTGCCTTTGCTTACTCTAAGATGAAGCTGTCATGGAAACAAGCTCGTGTTTGAGTGGCATGCGAATTTGTTCCCCAAGAGCTTCATCTCAGAGCAAGTATAGGGAGCTTGCATATAGAAACGCTTTCGAGGAATCTTTCTATAAGAGCAGTCATAGCAAAGCGCACGACTCTAGCGACTTGTAGGACTGGCAGGAAGTGTCAGGAAGACAGAAAAAGACAGAAACCGCCTCACCAACTGTGATAGCTGATCTATCATGTCATCATACATATCTTTCATTGACTGCCCTCTATCGGAGTCTAGTTCAGATCTGCGTAGCGCTGTGGCTTTACTCTTCACTTCAGCGACACGCATCTGAACCCGTTTCTCAGCATCAGATGCCCTGGAATTCAGGAAAGTCTACCTTTCACATCAATTTATCTTTATTTTAAAAAATGGCATAAGCCGTCAAAAACCATTAAATTTGAATTACGGCTATGTAAACCCCTTTCTCCTACAAAACCTGAAGGCCATGTTATCTGCAGATAGATCAAAAGAAATTCCACCTTAAATCCTATCGGAAATGCGGAAATGGAAAGCTAGCCAGAAGATGATAGTAGTTTGAAGATATCTCTCCTGACCCAATAGTTCAGGAGGCAATCCTCTGGTTATATACAATGGCTATAAATTCAGATTCTTCATGCAAATTTCATTTTGGCTATGTGAAGCATTCGATTTTTAATTTGAAAATTTCTTTTGCGTCCCACACATGTATATGATTGATAACACAGAAATGAAAAGCGTAACTGCTTATGGGACCGTAGAACCAGCTCCTCGCCCTCTAAACCGCAGCGCGGAAAAGCTAGACGATTTACTCCACTTCCTTTGCATCTCTGATCGAATGTGGGAACGCACTGATAAATAATCGTATATTTCAATTGTATCGTTGTTGTCATTTTTCTATGACATAGGTAAATATGTTGTTGTTGTAATAAGAAAATAACAGCAATAATACAACTGGAAATAGAACAATAACACAATGCTTTTCCACGCTGGGGTTAGAGATGCAAAGGTGGCAGGTCCACGGTCCCGAAAGAGTAGATTAAATTATTGCGTGGTTAGATGAAAGTAAAGTGGAGTAGAATGGTAGCATGGTACTTTGCAAGCCTATTTTCCGTGAACTCCCTCATTTATGAAAGTTCATTTCAAATGATTCGGAATTAAATTCTCATCACTTTATTCGATCCGTATGACAGCTTTTTCCACTGCGCGGATCCCAGCACTTCTGACATTCTATTCGTCTCCTCGTGTTCATCGCTTGATTGAAACTTGTCCTCTTCATGAATGTAGTGAAATACTGATTGAGCACTGTAGACAACATTCTCCACGATATAACGAATGTTGTCTACCTCTTCCTAGGTGTGGATCGTCAACTTGTGACCTCAGTTCCAAAGGAAATAGTAAAAGAGGACGAAGACGTCGAAACATTAGCACCACATAAAATCTATTTGATAATCTCGTGCAGTTCTAATCATTCATGAGATGTCATCGATTAGTAAAGTGGAAGTCAGAGGAAAGTCGCTTTTCGAATGTTATTACGCTTCGAGAAAGCTGATAATGATGACAACCACTACAGCGTGATTTCCCGGTGAAAAAGAAGTGATTATCACCGCGCTATCAATATCACTGATAACCGCCCCGTATTCAAACTCATCATCAAGTGAGAGTCCTCATTTGAGCGATGCTCCTCCACAGAACGTTCGGCTTGTCGATACGTAGCCGAATAAGCTTTGTCCACCAATCTCGTGTACGCTCAATCATGAGAAGATATTCAAGGCGTGTTGAATTAAGGGATATGTGAGTACGGCTGCTGTTTCGAATTTTCTCTTAATAATGAATGTTCTTGAATACGTTCGAATTGAGTCTCTCTAGAGCCCTGGGATAGCTATGCTAGAGCTTTCCTGAGTGGAGATCAGAGAGCAAATTGGGCTAACTAGAAGCCTCTCTTTTCAGCTCGACGTGATAGAAGGACAGATCGAGTAGCCGATGATCGCGTCGCAGACGTTCGCACATGAATCCGAGAAGAAGACGAAGAAGAAATCTCTTCGCGTCGCAGTCATAGGCGGAGGAGCGTCTGTTGCAATTCTCCGTCTCAGTAAGAAGTTAGGTACGTATCAAAATCTGCAACTCTATACAGTGCAGTGTGGATCCTTAAATCTTGGAGATGCAATGCCCTTTTACTGAGTAGCCTCTCTGCATTTCTACCTTTTTCAAGAACCACATCGCGCTTGTGTTCTCCTGTCTTTGGTTGCCAATTAACCGGTCGACTTCCGCGGACCCACAGCTGAGTCGTGTCCACAAGCACGCGAATGACTCCACCTTCTCTGCCCGATTAGTCGCCAACTACAGTACTATTCGTCGCTGGACCCGCAGCTAAGTCCTGGGATATTTCGCGTGCAGTCTTGCAACGAAAGTAGTGGTGTAGTCGACGACTAATCGGTGCACAGGAGTGGGATCGTTTCCGCGCTAGTGGACACGAACAGAGTGGGTCCGGAGAACTCAGCCGATTGAATAGTATCATTTCAGTTCCAGAGAGTCTGGCAAGGGCTGCACACGCCGCACGATTCGACAACGAATTACGCCGGGCCAATTCGTAAAAACGTGGCTATTATTAGATGAGAGCGTAATGAAAACGTAAATGTACATGGTGGTAATACCACCAGTGTACATTCAAGTTCTCATCTTGATAATGTAATGACGTATACTTTTGACGTGAACTATCGATGAATGTGTGTTCATTACTCTTGATCTGGATTCTACACCCTCAGCTTTGTTCTTCTATCACTCTAGCTATAAACCCACCCTTCAATGAAATGAATATAAGCAGCCAGAAGTTGTATTCAGGCTCGCTTCCTCTTCCGCTTAGTTATCCACTCAACTAGTATTCCGTTGTCTAAGGTTTACCTGTAATTCTATATACCCTATTGCTGGTGTTGTAGTGTTGTTGTAGAGATAAACGATAATCCAATACGAAGAGTTCCATACAGAAGCAACTAATAAAAGTCGCGCGCTGTGGCCAAATCAACTCAACAACACAAAATCTCCATTAAACTCCCTCTGCTACAAGCATATCTTCACGCAATTTCGAAGATAGCAGACCGAGGCGTTTCGTGGGACGTTAGCTGTAGATTGTCGGGGCGAGTTGGGTTCGGGGATCACCAGCACAAGCCGCGCCGAGCATCACTAGCCCGTTAGCCATAGCCCCTACACCCTCACTCAGAAATGGAACATAAAATTCGAAGTAAAAGTCATAAAAGAATGAAATCATGGAAGAAATCATCAATGATAAGATGATTTCTTTTCATATAAAAAGCAACAGAAAGAATACGAAGATGAACAAACGAACGATTGTTGAGCTGCCGTCATCTCTTGTTCGGCGTCGACGAGCAGTTGCTGTTCTTTTTCCATTTCCAACTGATGAATATCTTCTCTGGCGATCTTCGACTTTACTGAACAAGAAAAGCTGTCAGTCAGCAACGGATGAATGACTGACAATATAAGGGAATGTGACGAACTCTTGGAAACTCACCGTCGAGATATTTCTCGAATTTCGATTTCTGAAGTTTTTCGTGAATATTGGCATTTTCGACGACAGTCTCGGCTGCTAAATAGCATCCATTGGTTAGAAGGAGAAGAAAAAACGACCTCTTGAAAGCAAGTTGAAGAAAAAAAAGTCAAAGTAAACGAGCTAGTAAGTTAAAGGGAAAGGAAAGAGAGACGAAGAAGAAAAAGGGAAAAAATTAGAGGAAAAGTGAAAACCTTTTGATCGCTTAGAGTTTGAGAATTATTGAGGATTAGAAATTAATATTAGGCCAAATTAAGACTGATTTTTGTCATCACTATTGACTTATCACTTTATTTGATCCATATCACAGCTTTTTCCTTTTCCTTACTGCGCTCTCAATGCACTTAGCAATCGATTCGTATCGTCGCGTTCATTGTTTGATTAGGATGATCCCTTCTTTATGGTCGAGAACATTTTGCAACCTCGAGGATAGCCATGTTAGAGCGTCCGTAGAGCGCTCGATATTGATCGTCGGAGAGTGTGGGGAAGAAGGAGGGGGAGCGGAGGGGAGAGGGGAGAGGGGATCAATTCCGCGTCGAGCATCACTTGCCATTCGCCTACCGGTCTTACAACATATTTTTCTGTATCATATCAAAGACAAAAGAATAACTCTGGTTGATCAATCCCTGCGGAATGCGCCATGCATTCGTCTTCAATTTTCAACTTTCTCTAAGACAATCGAATACATATCTGGCCTTACAATGACTCACGGTGGACGCTCGATCTATCGAGTCAGTGCTGCTTATCCTCACAGACAAGTCTGCGACCAGCTGGTACCAACTGAGCGACCCCAAAGAGTTGGATGGCTTGGCGAGCCATGAGTGCGAGATCGAACCATCTGACCCTGTGTGCGACACAGAACACCCTAACCACTGCGTCACATGCGCTAGTTTTTTTCTACTAAGTGATCCGTAGATACCCTGAATGGGCAATAGTATTCTGGCAAAAGGTTGTCTGTGAGTCATGTTAGTTTCAAAATAAATATCCATGCTAACCGGACTTACAGCTGATTTTACTCTGAACGTCAAAAAAAAGATTTTTACTTCAATTCTGAAATAGAATTATAACTTAGGTTCTTGTCCATTATAAGGCGATAAATGAAAAACCGACCTCATTCGTTGAATGAATAACTTTCATGGGAGTGTTAGCAATCATGCAAAAGCTTGAATCTCCTGCTACGACCCCACGTGGCCGTTTTTCACGAAAAGACCCTTTCGTAAAGCTTCTAAATCTAAAATTAAATTATGTTACACACCAGCTGCACAATTCAACTGTTACTTCGCTGAAAGTTCGAAAAGCATATGAACGCATAAAGAAAGTCTTTTAGTACCAGAGTCTTACGTTTGACCTTCGAACTCCTTCCGAAGCAAGGAAAAAATTCCTATCCCTCTCCCGTCTCCCCTCCCGCTCTCTCCTCCTCAGTAGGATTACCCTTCTTTATGGTCGAGAACATTTATTGCAACCTCGAGGATAGCCATGTTAGAGCTTCCCGTAGAGCGTTCGATATTGATCGCCTGAAGAGTATTGAGGAAGGAGGAGGGGGGAGCGGGACGGGAGAGGGGAGGACAACAATAATACAATTGGAATTGTACGATAATATATTCACTGCGTTCCCACATTGCAGAGGAGATCAGAGACGCAGAGGAAGTGGAGCAGATTGTCCAGCGCTGCCATGCTGGGGTTTAGAGTAGCGAGTAGGTGGGTCCACGGTCCCAGAAGGGTTAGGCTTCTTCAGTTCTGTGTTCTTAACCGAATAAATGTGTAAGACGCAAAAGAAATTTATAAATTAAAAATCGCGCTTCTTCGAGGCGCCAATCGATTAGCCTCTAAAGAAGAAACCGAATGTATAATCTCAATCTTATTTCTCCCTGCTACACTGCAGAGAAACGCTCTTTCCAGAAAATAAGCACAGCGTTGGAATCCTTAAATCCTACGCTATCGAATGATTACCAACAGTGTGAGAAAGAGCTCTATTTCGCGAGAAAAATGCGCTTTCGAAACGCAGGAATTTCCTCTTGTAACAACGTCAATGAGGGCTTTTTCGGAAACCGGCCACGTGGGCTGTAGCCAAGATTTGAGCTTTCTAATGATTAGTAATATTCCTGAGAAAATTTTCTGCCCAGCGAATGAGATCGGTTTTCATTTGTCGCCTTATAATGGACACGTACCATGATTTCTCGACAAAGTTTTTAGTTATTGAGATTCAGTAGGCGAATTTTATAACTTACGAAAAGAACTTCAACGCCACAATGCCGAAGAACACAATAGAAAGACTAGACGACTGTTGTATGACGAAAAATGAGAAATTGAAAAGAGGAAGAGAGAGAAAAATGGGACAGGACGGGAGGGAAGATGATCTGAAGAAGGAAAGGAGAGGGAAATAGAAAAAAGAGAAAAAAAGAAGAAAAAGAAGGAAAATGAAGGAAATGAGAAAGCCAGTGAGGTGATAGAGGGCAAGAATTAACTGAATAATTTTAGTTTCATAGCGACTTTAAGGATTAAAACGATGACGTCATTGTACGCACCCTTGGCAGCGAAAACTCTCTTCTTCCTGAATTCCACGCACAGCTGTCTGACGATGTTATCGGCCATACCCTAAATAGATCTCTGGATTCTTCAAATGAATAAAGACGGAACCGCGGGAGGATCGAACCATCAACCATCATCTATCATCGATCATGTGTGTCGCGCTCAGCACCTCTAACCACTGAGCCACACGTGCTCATTTATATGAAACAAATCAAGAATTTGAAATCTAAATAGAAAAGAAATCTAGAAAAATTTGAAGCAAGATGTTAAGGTAGATAGTCAGGGAAGTTTCTTCAGGAATTCATGAAAACCCTGCGAGTGCCTGATTTGGCTTGAAAAAACGTTTTCAAAAATTCTCCCTACGTTCGTACACATGCACGCCTACTATATCCCAAATGCCGTGGCCTTGTAAGCCTTTGGTCACGAGTAACTTGACGGACCATCATAGTGATTTTACTAGATTCAACTAGAGAACACCTTAATTATCAACATTATCGACTGAGGGGCGCGTGTGGCGCAGTGGTGAGAGGTGCATTGCGTGGCGCACAAGGTTGATAGTTCAATCTCGCGATCATGCAGCAAACTATCCATACCTTTGGGCTCGATAAATTGGTACCCAGATTGTCTGGGAGGATAAACAGCACTGACTGGATGCAGTAGCAGGCCACCACGAGTTATTCTTAAGGCTAGATATACAATGCCCAAGACCGACTGTCTATTGACCTCGGCATGCTTCAATATGATTTCTGATTTTCTTCTCTAAGCCAAACACGAGGTGATACATTAAACTTTATTCACAGCTAACGTTTCGGCAGTTCGTCTTCTTCAGAGCCTGGAAAAGTCAATTGTCTGCAATCCAGTCAGTCAAGAACCTCCATTACTTCTTTAGAAAAAATCACCAGACCTAGATTTCAATCGCATCAAGCACAAAATCAACTCTCAACATACTCACCGCTTTTTATATGTGTTCCACTAAATGATTCAAGTGGGATTACCGAAGGAGATCACACATGCTCGTAATGCACCTTACCGCAATATATAAAAACACACGCAGTGACATAAAGACGTATATGCACACACGCAGATCGAGGCAAGTATACACACATAAACACACTGCATCAAATAGGAAACAGCTTCAAAATTGTAGTTCATGTGACTACCAGTCCTGGTGATCGCTGTTCGGTTGATCTCCATTTGAGCAGCTAAGTGGAGCATGTATTAGAAGCGCTATCTTGAAAGTTATTTTGTGGCGGCGATGTGATTGGAATCTGGATTTGGTGATTTTTTTCCTATGAAGTATTGGAATACGACTCAGGCGTCAAGAGGCGCCGACTGGCTTGTGGGCAGCTTGATCTTCCCACTCTCTAGAACGAGAACCGCAGAAACGTCAGCTGTTGAATAAATTGTGTCATAAAAATCTCATGTTTGACTCAAAAGAAAGACAAGGAACTATCTGATAGAACACTCACAGTAGCATTCCGCATCACGTATTGTTATGTTGATTCTAACAGTTTTCGTACTTTTTGTGAGTTCCTCATTTGAGAATTCTCGCTCCTCTAGATCCAGCGACAAACTTATGCTCAATGCTGAAGGAATAGCATTTTATGAAACAAAAATATCTGCAGAATTTTGGACATTGACGAAGGTGGTACAATATTAAGAAAAAATTACCAGACATTTAGCAAGGGCAAAGCATTTTGTTTTCATAGTGTCACAACGAACTCCTAATTCGTCCATTTGACTGTATTCATTGACTTTCTTTTCGTTATCTAGACAAAATAATGCGGTCAAATCAGTGAGCCCTCATAAAGAAGTTCACCGCACTTTTCTGTTGGGAGGGCGCGGTTTGTCGAGCTTCCGAACAGGTGAAGCCAGCCTCATTACTAGATATCTTCAGTTGCCATCACAGTCGTCTTTGATTTCGTTGACTCTGAGTGGAAGTGGAGAAACTATTTTATGGCCTTATAAATACTGCTGAAAAGAAGAATATGTCATGCAGGAAAAAACCTCATATTCGTTCATAGATTGAAATGAGAAGAACGCAATGCTAGTCGATTATGAAAACATAAGTCAAATTCCGTAATGGGTAGATAGCTCGATGAAAACTGTGAGCGCTGTTCGTTCATCTCAGGATTACTGTCATGCTTGTGACTCTATCAAGGCGACAAATGCATTGTGCTTCCTGTAATGACTTGTGGTCGTCTACCGTTCAACGGAAAGTGATTGGCAGTTCTTCACTCTATCTGGGCTTCATTGAGAGAAATTTTCTCATGAATGTAGTCAACGACAACCATAGAGCACACCAGCATTCGTAAATAGTGCGAAACTCATGCACTGCCATATGTAAATGTTGGCATAATGATCGACGTAAATAAGTAGCGTCTGATCAGCAAATTGAGCGTGTTGTGTAATATTACCATGAGAAGTTATTCTGAAACTCATTTTTGATACTGGACAAAGCCGAACTTGCAAGAAAGCAAACACTTGAGTGCATGGATTACTTCCGATCACCTTCAAGAATTGTAGAGGTTTCTAAGTAATATCATGTCAAAACCCAATTATGAAGGAAGCCTGGTGTCAGGGGAATGGACTGAACCGGATGGATCACCAACTGGGTAGACCACCACTTACATGATTCATGAACTTTCTCTGAGTGTGTATAACAACTTGGAATACAACTCGATGGAAGACAGCGAGCAGCGTGAGCCGAGCTTGAGCCTTTGTCAGAGACCACTGGCCAATGTCATTATCCTAACACTCTACTTATTTGGCGCTACAGCCCCAGTTTTGCAGTATGTGGCGGGAACATGTGCCAGTATTTCTCATTAGAACTACGTCTTTTGAGAACACTTTCAACATTGAGCCTTTGTTTCGCAGTTCACATCTTGGAAGGATGCCCTGTCTTCGAAGCAAGAGCAAAATATGCATCACGTGCAAAAAAAAAGTTTGGTGGGGAGGGAAGATCTGTATAACAACATGGGACGATGACTGGAGAATGAAAAGATCAATGGAGTGGATTTGGAAAAAGACATTAGGCTGGACATATAGTACGTTCTGCTGACGGCGGATGACGATAAAAGTAAGCCGCGAGAATCCTTTGAAATGTCTAACGCGCAATAAGAAGGCCACCTGATACGGTCCAACTTCTCACAAAAAATCTCTATATGGACATGGTGCCCAAGCAATCCCTTCAATGACGAGGACTTAATGAGGCTGTTTTACGTATTAGGAGAATAGGGAAGCTCCGCAATAGTCACTCGACAACAGCGAGACGACAAATTTTATAGGTGATGGCTTTCCAAATAAAAAATGTCTTGAAATTCGCGGATTTATGGCAAAATCGTATTGAAAGTGCAGCAGAATACTTTAGCGAAATTGTTCGTTGTTCGGAATTCAGCCAAAACGACGCGGAAGTCTCAAACCACAAAACGGCTTCAAATGTAATAGCTTATTCAGCTTCAATCACGGCTTGTACAACTCATAAACAGGGTCTATGATAATACGGCGTTGACGGTGCTTTCGATTTGTCATTCGCGAAATAGTTGAAACAAAATTCACTCTACTCCAAGTCGGAAAGCTTTCGCAAGCACCTTGGAATGAAGTAAAACTTTCTGCTTTGAACACTATGTTGCTTACTATTGGGATGAGACTTTCACAGCGAAAGGATGATTTCTCAAATCATCGTCATTACGGTTGCAAAAAAAATTCTGGGCCACTTTAATAAGCATATGATAGCTCGCATGCATATCATGGAAATATTACACTCTCATGTGGGATTTTCCCCGCTTAGGGTCTAGATATGATTCTCCTTTATTTTCACTTTGTCACAAGCCTTCGTCCTGACTGACGACACAATCGCAGTTCGTGTGTTTTACTACGTCATTATTGGAGAAATGGTCTTTCACATCAAGCTACAGTCGAAGAAATCAATGAAGTTGAAAGGAAAGGCACAACAAGCAAATCCGATGATGGACGCTGGTTTCAGCGCTTCTCAGTGCCGGAGATCTTGACCTCGAAAACAAGCCTTGTTCAAGACGTCCAACAAAATTTGAGCAGTTCGATGAGGCTGAAGAAGCACGTTAAGAGTTCTTTGACTCGATGTCGAAAGAATTGTACCCCGACAAGCTTTCAAACCTTGGCGAACATGGCAGAAAGTCGTAGGAAACAATGGCCTTTATTTTGAAGAATAGTCGCTGTTGCTTTTGTTTGGAATTCAAGCATGAATTTTCAGTTTTCTACCAACTACTCCAGAACTTTCTTTCGATTTAATAACTTCCTGGAGATGTAGGTTCCACCAAAGGGCTCTTCAAAATTCGCGCCCTCGGAGATCGTATGCTCCGCAACAATTCAGTGAACATGAGGACGCGTAATATTGTCCAACTGGAAAAATGTCGGAATGGCATCATATTTGTTGCTTTTTTATAACACAGTGGAAAACAGGTGTGGAAAAAGCGGAAGAGCGGCGTTCTATAAACATCCACCTCGAAGCGTTTGGAAAGATGAACAGAGTAGCGTCTGCTTATCATAACATCAACTACATTCTTAAATATCGTCCACTGTGCTTTCCCGTTTCAGTACATTAGCGATTTCATCGACGGAAAAATGTTGTCCTATCTCACACAAACATTTGATGTCTTCATGCAGCTGTTTATTCTAACACCCAATCCTGACAAGATTTTCCGTTAACGTCCTCATGTTGGTGGATTTTTGCTGACATCTAATTACGCACCTTTTTCTCAACGATACTATTGAAATTCTCTAGATCTACTCAACTTGGCTATCAGTTGACTACTCCGTTAAGTCTATATCTTATAAAGGTGCTGAAAGTAAGAGGCTAACAAGAACATCAAAGTTTCACAAACTCAATTTTTGCTCAGAAATTTGTCATCGAAAAATTTTGCAATGAGAACTGGCTTCGTTTTTATCAATCGATATCTTCTTTGGAAGACTTTTTCTTCAGAATTGCTGTTGTGATTCAGGCGCTTTGTCGATTGTCGCAGCATCAGAAATGCGAAGGCGGAGCCGGATATAAGCCGAACAACGTGGGAAATTGGCGCATTCACTGGAATTTTTCTTTCTCACGCAGTCCATTTTCATTAAGGACTTGACAGAGACTTTTTCATCTCGAATTGATCTTTGTGCATCGCATCAGCACAATGTGTAACGAAATACGCATTTAAAGATTATGTTTTTAATTAAGAGAGTTAGAGATTTTCTGAAGCATTTGAAAAAAACCAGAAAAAACCAAAGGCCAGCCAAGGCGACGTCACTCTCGCATAGGTGCTGAGTGCCGAATCTGTTGTTATCTCGTGGATGATCTCACACAAAAAATTTAGACATCGGTCTTAGTTGAATCTATGATACTTATGCTATTTTAGAAAAATGATTATTCTAACAAACAAGACAGGACCTTCGAGCGATCCATTTATGATTTTGTTGCTAGTCTCAATCTCAGCCGTGTTTGGATGTGGAGTGATTCCTGGAGGTCAAAGTAATAAATAGAAATTGTTATGGATCTACAAAGATTCCTCATTGTAGATGGTTAAGAGCTCTAACCAGAATGAGCATGCTTAGCACTCCATTACTGCTCGAATGTTGTCGTAGTCTGCGCTACCTATAGGCAATGTATTTAATTCTATATTAGAAGAAAGATAAAATTATGAAGCTTTTCAATGCAGTGACTTTGTGATTTAGCTAGCACCAGGAGTTTGTAAATGAACTTTGATAGGTGAACGTTTTGGAGTCTTGGCCATCTCGGAGTCCATGATAGATTCGATTCTCCACTGTCGTTCGCCATCGTTGTGGTCTTCGTCTTCGATGTTGTGCACGTTCAGTTCCTTCAAAGGAACATCGCTCGAATGAAGAATTTCACTCAGCGATGCTTTCGTATACAACATGACTGCCATACAAGTTGCCAGCATTGGTTATAAGTTGATAGTGGTTTTAATGACAACATGCCAGGACCTGAAATGTGAAACGTTGTCTGAGCTTTTTCAAAGTCGATGGCATTCGGTTATCCAAATATTCATCTTCAATCTGCTGTTTAAAAATTTCACTTGAGGGCATCGATATATTCTGCGGGATTACCGAAATGTACATGAGCCAGTGACATGCTAAACCTTGGAAAGAATTGGAACAGTTCTCAAAATAGGATGTTCTCAAACGAGATTTCTAAAACAATCGATTGAGAAACATTATGTACAGGAAACAGTTCTATATGAATGAACGTTGCCGAGTGAGGTTTTCAATTCGGGCGGTGCTCCACCGAGAAAGAGTCGACTTGAACAATAACGAAAACGATTAACTGTGGGCTATCAACTCGAATTATTCGCTCTAAATAAACTAAGAAGTCGATGTGTCTGCCGAATAAAGTTTACGGTTTTTCTCTGGTCTCTTTAACATCTAACATTGTAATGGTTCGTAAGTGGTATCAACTTGAAGTTGATCCAGAATGTTGGAGATCACAAAATCAGGCAAAAGTGCTCTCCCACCTTCGATTTCGAGAACATCGACTACCTATGACGTAAATCTTCACTACTTCGGAGAGTGGCTCGGAAGTTTTTTTAACGAACATATGTGAAATTTTTCAAGTTAGGTTAGCTTTAGAGACTGAAGATAAGTGAAAAATTGCAGCTCATCTCAAACGTCTTTTCAGAATTACGAAAAAGTATGACATGTGTAAGTTGTGAACTCACTGTTTGCATTGCAAAACGTTGTGCAAGTGCCTGAACAGCACCCTTGCTGGTTGCAATACCAGGGACCAGGGCAGAAACTACGCTGTTTTCTGTGTAAACCGCGATAATAGGTAAGTTGCTGGGCCCGCTGGCAGTGAAGGTCCTAGTGCTCGCTGCAACGAAATTACATGGCTTTTGCAGTGAATGGTTGTAAATTAAATTATTAAAAATCGAAAACCGGCTCCTATCATCATTACCATTCAGTAACACCTTCTTTTACAATTCAGATAATATCACGCGGTTGAAAAATAAACTTTATTCGGCCGACACTTCGACGTGTTAGTTTCTTCAGAGCCAATAATTCGAGTTGATAGTCCACAGGTATTCGTTTTCGCTGTCGTTCAAGTCGACTCTTTCTCGGTGGGCACCGCCCAAATTGAAAACCTCACTCGGCAATGTTCATTGATATAGAACTGTTCTTGTAAATGTTGTTTCTCAATCGAGTGTTTTAGAAATGTCGTTTAAGAACATCGATCTATTCTGAGAACTGTTCCAATTCTTTCCAAGGTTTAGCATGTCACTGGCTTATGTACATTTCGGTAATCCTTCAGAATATATCGATGCTCTCAAGTAAAATTTTTAAACAGCAGATTGAAGATGAATATCTAGATAACCGAATGCCATCGACTTTGAAAAGCTCAGACAACATTTCACATTTTCAGGTCCTGGCATGTTAACATTTAATCCACTATCAACTTATAACCAACGCTGGCAACTTGTATGGCAGTCATCTTGTATACGATAGCATCGCTAAGTAAAATTCTTCATTCGAGCGATGTTCCTTTGAAGGAAACTGAACGTGCACAACAACGAAGACGAAGACCACAACGATGGCGAACGACAGTGGAGAATCGAATCTAATCATGGGCTCCGAGATGGCGAAGACTCCAAAACGTTAACCCATAACCCATTGAAGTTCATTTACACTCCTGGTAATAGCTAAATCCAAAAGTCACTGCATTGAAAAGCTTCTTAATTTTACCTTCATTCTTTTATAGAATAAAAATACCCTGCCTTTAGGTAGCGCAGACTGCAACACCAATTAAACAATGATGGAGTGTTAGGCTTGCTCATTCTATTTAGAGCTCTCAACCATCTAACAATGAAAATATTTGCAGATCCATAACAATTCCTATTTATTACTTTGACCTCCAGGAATCACTCCACATCCAAACACGGTTGAGATTGAGACGAGCAACAAAATCATAAATGGAGCGCTTGAAGGTCCTGCCTTGTTTGTAAGACTTATCATTTTCCTAAAATAGAATAAGTATTATAGACTCAACTAAAACTACTGTCTAGATCGTTTGTGGCAGATCATCCACGCGATAACAACAGAATCGGCACTCAGCACCTATGCGAGGGTGACGTCGCCTTGGCTGGCCCTTGATTTTTTCCGGTTTTTTCAAGTGCTTCAGAGGATCTTTAACTCGCTTAATTCAGAACATAATCCGTGAAAGCGTATTTCGTGACACATTGTGCTACTGCGATGCTCAAAAAACCAGATATCGAAGTGAGAAAATCATTGCCAAATCTTAAATGAAAAAGGACTGCGTGGGAGCGAAAAGTTAAAGAAAAATTCCAGTGAATGCGCCAATTTCTCAAGTTGCTCGGCTTATATTCGGTTCCCGATTTCTTATTTCTGATGCTGCGACAATCGACAAAATGCCTGATTCACAACTGCAAATCTGGGAAAAAGTCTTCCAGAGAAGATATCGATTGATAAAAAGGAAGCGCAGTTTTCACTGCAAAATTATTCGGTGACAATTTTTCAAGCAAAAACTGAGTTTGTGAAACTTTAATGTTCTTGTTAGCCTCTTACATTTGACACGCTCATGAATTATAGTTCAACGGAGTGGTCAACTGATAGCCAAATTGAGTAGATCTATAGAATTTCAATGGTATCGTTGAGAAATAGGTGCATTATTAGATGTTAGCAAAAATCCACCAACATGAGGACGTTGACGGAAAATCGTGTCAGGATTGACGCTTAGAATAAACAGCTGCGTAAAGACATCATATGCTTCCGTGAGATGGGACAAAATTTTCCATCGATGAAATTGCCAATTTATTGAAATGGGAAAGCACAGTGGACGATGTTTGGGAGGTAGTTGATGTGATGATAAGCAGACGCTACCCTCTTCATCTTTTCAAACGTTTCGATGTGGATGTTTACAGAGCGCCGTTTTTCAGCATTTTCGGCAAGTGTTTTCCACTGTGTTATAGAGAAAAAGCAACGAAATATGATGCCATTCCGACGTTTTTTCAGTTGGACAATATTACGCGTCCTCATGTTCACTGAATTGTTGCGGAGCATACGATTTCCGAGACTGCGAATTTTGGAGAGCTCTTTGGTGACCCTACATCTCCAACAGATCATTAGGTTTGAAGGAAAGTTCTGGAGTAATTGTAGAAAACTGGAAATTTATGTGAATTCCAAACAAACTTCAAAATAAAGGCTATCGTATAGTACGAAGCTCTGCCATCGGCTCGCCATGTTTCAAAACTGGTCGGAGTACAGTTCTTTCGACATCGAGTCAAAGAATTCTTTACATGCTTCTTTGCTTCATCGAGCGACTCAAACATTGTTGGACGTCCTGAACGAGGCTTGTCTTCAAGGTCAACATCTCCGGCATTGAGAAGCGTTGAAACCAGCGTCCATTAGCGGATTTGCTTCTTGTGCCTTCCCTTTCAACTTCGTGTAGCTCGATGTGAAAGACTCTTTAACTAATGATGATGCAATAAAACACGAACTGCGATGATGTCGTTAGAAAGGGCGAAGGCTTGTAAGAAAGTGAAAATAAAGAAGAACCATGTCTAGGCACATAGTGGGAAATCCCACATGAGAAGGAGTAATATTTTTTATGATACGCATTGTAGTTAACCCATGATTATTGAAGTGCCTCAGAATTTTCTTTGCAATCGTAGTGAGAAATGTCTTAATTAATCATCTTCTTGCTGTGGAAATCTCATCCCATTGACTAACGATATAGTGTTCGAAGCAGAGTGTTTTACTCATTTCCAAAGTGTTTGCGAAAAATCTCCGACTTGGAGTGTAGTGAATTTTGTTTCAACTATTTCGCGAATGACAGATCGAAAGCACCGTCAGCGCTGTATTATCTAGACCGTGTTTATGAGTTGTACAAGCCGTTATTGAAGCTGAATAAGCTATTGCATTCACAGCCGTTCCGTGTTTTGAGACTTCCGTGTCGTTCTGGCTGAATTGCCGAACAACGAAAATTTTCGCTACAGTATTCTGCCTGCACTTTCAATAAGATTTTGTTACGAATCCGCGAAATTTCAAGACGTTTTTTATATGGAATGCCATCACCTATATAATCTTTTGTCTCACTGATTGTCGAGTGACTATAGCGGAGCATTTCCTGCTCTCGTAATACGTTAAACAACCTTAGTAAGTCCACCTCATTGAAGGGATTGCTTGGGCATCATGTCCATTAAGAGATTTTTTGTGAGAAGTTGGACCGTATCAGGTAGCCATCTTATTGCGCGTTAGACATTTCAAATGATTCCTCACGGCTTACTTTTATCGTCATCTGCCGTCAGCAGAACGTACTATGTGTCCAACCTATGGTCTTTTTCCAAATCCACTCCATTGATCTTTTCATTCTCCAGTCATCGTCCCATCTTGTTATAAGATCTCCTCTCCCGATCAAATTTTTTTTTTGAATGTGATGCATATTTTGCTCTCCTTCGAAGACAGGGCATCCTTCCAAGATGTGAATTGCGAAACTAGGGCTCAATGATGAAAGTTTCTCAAAAGACGTAGTTTTAATGAGAAATACTGGCACATTTTCCCGCCACATACTCCAAAACTGGGGGTGTAGCGCCAAATAAGTAGACGTGTTGGGATAATGACAATGGCCAGTGGTTTCAGACAAAGACTCAAGCTCGGCTCACGCTGTTCGCTCTCTTCTATCGAGTTGTATTCCAAGTTATTATACACACTCAGAGAAAGTTCATTAATCATGTAAGTGATGTCTTCCCAGTTGGTGATCCATCCGGTTCAGTCCATTCCCCTTACACCAGGCTTCCTTTATAATTGGGTTTTGACGTATATTACTTAGAAGCCTCTACAATTCTTGAAGGTTATCGGAAGTAATCCATGCACTCAAGTGTTTGCTTTATTGCAAGTTCGGCTTTGTCCAGTATCAAAAATGAGTTTCATAATAACTTCTATGACAATATTACACAACACGCTCAATGTGCTGATCAGGCGCTGCTTATTTACGTCGATCATTATGCCAACATTTACATATGGCAGTGCATGTGTTTCGCACTATTTACGGATGGTGGTGTGCTCTATGTTGTCGTTGACTACATTCATGGAAAATTTCTTTTAATGAAGCCTGATAGAGTAAAGAACTGCTAATCACTTTAGGTTGAACGGTAGACGACCGCAAGTCATTACAGGAAGCACAAATGCATTTTGTCGCCTTCATGGAGTCACAAGCATGATAGTAATCCTGTGAAGAACGAACAGCGCTCACAATTTTCATCGAGCTATCTACCCATTACGGAATTTGACTTATGTTTTCATAATCGATTAGCATTGCGTTCTTCTCATTTCAATCTATGAACGAATATGAGGTTTTTTCCTGCATGACATATTCTTCTTTTCAGCAATATTTATAAGGCCCATTAGATAGTTTCTCCACTTCCACTCAGAGTCAACGACATCATAGACGACTGTGATGGCAACTGAAGATATCTAGTAATGAGGCTGGCTTCACCTGTTCGGAAGCTCGACAAACCGCGCCCTCCCAACAGAAAACGCGGTGAACTTCTTTATGAGGGCTCACTGATTTGGCCGCATTATTTTGTCTAGATGACGAAAACAAAAGTCAGTGAATACAGTCAAATGGACCGAATTAGGAGTTCGTTCTGACACTATGAAAACAAAATGCTATGCCCTTGCTAAATGTCTGGTAATTTTTTCTTAATAATGTACCACCTTCGTCAATGTCCAAAATTCTGCAGATATTTCTCTGTCATAGAATTCTGTTCCTACAGGATTGAGCATAAAGTTGTCGTTGGATTAGAGGAGCGAGAATTTGCAAATCAGGAGCTTACATAATTACGAAAACTGTTAGAGTCAACATTACAATACGTGATGCGGAATGCTACTGTGAGTGTTCTATTAAATAGTCCCTTGTCTTTCTTTCTGAGTCAAGCACGAGATTTTTATGACACAATTTATTCCAACAGCTGACGTTTCTGCGGTTCTCGTTCTCAGAGAGTGGGAAGATCAAGATGCCCACAAGCCAGTCGGCTGCCTCTTGCACGCCTGAGTCCGTATTTCCAATACTTCATAAAAAAAAACCACCAAATCCAAATTCCAATCACATCAACCGCCACAAAATAACTTTCAAGATAGCGCTTCTAAGACATGCTCCACTTAGCTGCTCAAATGGAGATCAACCGAACAGCGATCACCAGGACTGGTAGTCACATGAACTACAATGTTGAAGCTGTTTCCTATATGATGCAGTGTGTTTATGTGTGTATACTTGCATCGATCTGCGTGTGTGCATATACGTCTTTATGTCACTGCGTGTGTTTTTATATATTGCGGTAAGATACACTACGAGCCTATGTGTCTCTCCTTCCGGTAATCTCCACTTGATTCATTTAGTGGAACACGTATAAAAAGCGATGAGTATGTTGAGAATTGATTTTGTGCTTGATGCGATTGAAATCTAGGTCTGGTGATTTTTTCTAAAAGAATTAATGGATGTGCTTGACTGATTGGATTGCAGACAATTTGACCTTTCCAGGCTCTGAAGAAGACGAACTGCCGAAACGTTACCTGTGAATAAAGTTTAATGTATCATCTCGTGTTTGGCTTGGAGAAGAAAATCAGAAATCATATTGAAGCATGCCGGGGTCAATAGACAGTCGGTCTTGGGCATTGTATATCGAACCTTGAGAATAACTCGTGGTGGCCTGCTACTGCATTCAGTCAGTGCTGTTTATCCTCCCAGTCTGGGTACCAATTTATCGAGCCAAAGGTATGGATACTTTGCTGCATGATCGCGAGATTGAACTATTAAGCTTGTGCGCCACGCAAGGCTCCTCTCACCACTGCGCCTCACGCGCCCCTCAGTTGATAATGTTGATACTTAAGGTGTTCTCTAGTTGAATCCAGTAAAATCACTATGATAGTCCGTCAAGTTACTCGTGACCAAAGGCCTACAAAGCCACGGCATTTGGGATATAACAGGCGTGCATGTGTACGAACGTAGGGAAGAATTTTTGAAAACCTTTTTTTCAAGCCAAATCAGGCACTCGCAAGGTTTCTGTGAATTCCTGAAAAACTTCCCTGACTATCTCACCCTTAACATCTTTGTTCCAAATTTTTCTTAGATTTCTCTTCTATTTTAGATCTTTCAAACTCTTGATTTGTTCCATATAAGTGAGCACGTGTGGCTCAGTGGTTAGAGGTGCTGAGCGCAACACACATGATTAATGATAAGTGATGGTTGATGGTTCGATCCTCGCTCGGTTTCGTCTTTTATTCATTTAAAGAATCCAGAGATAGATTTAAGGTATGGCCGATAACATCGTCAGACAACTGTGCGTGGAATTCAGGAAGAAGAGAGTTTTCGCTGCCAAAGGTGCGTACAATGACATCATCGTTTTGATCCTGTAAAGTCGCTATGAGACTAAAATTATTCAGTTCATTCTTGCCCTCTATCACCTCACTGGCTTTCTCTATTTCCCTCATTTTCCTTCCTTTTTCTTCCTTTTTTTCCTCCTTTTTCTATTTCCTCTCCTTTCCTTCTTCAGGTCATTCTTTCCCTCCCGTCCTGTCCCATTTTTCTCTCTCTTCCTCTTTATCAATTTTCTCATTTTTCGTCATAACAACAGTCTTCTAGATCTTTCTATTGTGTTCTTCAGCACTGTGGCGTTCTTTTCGTAAGTTAATAAAATTCGCCTACTGAATTTCGATAATATAAAACTTTGTTGGGAAATCATGATACGTGTCCATTACAAGGCGACAGATGAAAAACCGATCACATTCGCTGGGCAGAAATTTTTTCTATTAATATCACTAATCATTGGAAAGCCCAAATCTTTGCTTACAGCCCTACGTGGCCGATTTTCGAAAAAGCCCTCATTTGACGTTGTTACAAGAGGAAATTCCCTGCGTTTCGAAAGCGCATTTTTCTCGCGAAATAGAGCTCTTTCTTCACGCTGTTGGTAATCATTCGATAGCGTAGGATTTAGTTATTCCAACGCTGTGCTTATTTTCCGGAGAGAGCGTTTCTCTGCAGTGTAGCGGGAGAGATAAGATTGAGATTATTACATTCGGTCTCTTCTTTGGAGGCTAATCGATTGGCGCCTTAAAAAAGCACAATTTTTAATCTATAAATTTCTTTTGCGTCTTACACATTTATGCAGTTAAGAACACAGGATTGAAAAGCCTAACCCTTCTGGGACCGTAAACCCACCTTCTCGCTACTCTAAACCCCATAATGACAGCGCTGGACAATCGGCTCCACTTCCTCTGCGTCTCTGATCTCCTCTGCAATGTGGGAACGCAGTGAATATATTATCGTACAATTCCAATTGAATTATTGTTGTCCTCCCCTCTCCCGTTCCGGTCCCCCCTCCTCCTTCCTCAACATTCTTATACATCAAACGCTCAGGCGATCAATATCGAACGCTCTACGGGAAGCTCTAACATGGCTATTCTCGAGGTTGCAATAAATGTTCTCGACCATAAAGAAGGGTAATCCTACTGAGGAGGAGAGAGCGGGAGGGGAGACGGGAGAGGGGATAGGAATTTTTTCCTTGCTTCGTAAGGAGTTCTAAGGTCAAACGTAAGACTCTGGTACTAA
>JAHQIW010002650.1:0-28998 GCA_019055375.1 Parelaphostrongylus tenuis
TACCAGAGTCTTACGTTTGACCTTAGAACTCCTTACGAAGCAAGGAAAAAATTCCTATCCCCTCTCCCGTCTCCCCTCCCGCTCTCTCCTCCTCAGTAGGATTACCCTTCTTTATGGTCGAGAACATTTATTGCAACCTCGAGAATAGCCATGTTAGAGCTTCCCGTAGAGCGTTCGATATTGATCGCCTGAGCGTTTGATGTATAAGAATGTTGAGGAAGGAGGAGGGGGGACCGGAACGGGAGAGGGGAGGACAACAATAATTCAATTGGAATTGTACGATAATATATTCACTGCGTTCCCACATTGCAGAGGAGATCAGAGACGCAGAGGAAGTGGAGCCGATTGTCCAGCGCTGTCATTATGGGGTTTAGAGTAGCGAGAAGGTGGGTTTACGGTCCCAGAAGGGTTAGGCTTTTCAATCCTGTGTTCTTAACTGCATAAATGTGTAAGACGCAAAAGAAATTTATAGATTAAAAATTGTGCTTTTTTAAGGCGCCAATCGATTAGCCTCCAAAGAAGAGACCGAATGTAATAATCTCAATCTTATCTCTCCCGCTACACTGCAGAGAAACGCTCTCTCCGGAAAATAAGCACAGCGTTGGAATAACTAAATCCTACGCTATCGAATGATTACCAACAGCGTGAAGAAAGAGCTCTATTTCGCGAGAAAAATGCGCTTTCGAAACGCAGGGAATTTCCTCTTGTAACAACGTCAAATGAGGGCTTTTTCGAAAATCGGCCACGTAGGGCTGTAAGCAAAGATTTGGCTTTCCAATGATTAGTGATATTAATAGAAAAAATTTCTGCCCAGCGAATGTGATCGGTTTTTCATCTGTCGCCTTGTAATGGACACGTATCATGATTTCCCAACAAAGTTTTATATTATCGAAATTCAGTAGGCGAATTTTATTAACTTACGAAAAGAACGCCACAGTGCTGAAGAACACAATAGAAAGATCTAGAAGACTGTTGTTATGACGAAAAATGAGAAAATTGATAAAGAGGAAGAGAGAGAAAAATGGGACAGGACGGGAGGGAAAGAATGACCTGAAGAAGGAAAGGAGAGGAAATAGAAAAAGGAGGAAAAAAAGGAAGAAAAAGGAAGGAAAATGAGGGAAATAGAGAAAGCCAGTGAGGTGATAGAGGGCAAGAATGAACTGAATAATTTTAGTCTCATAGCGACTTTACAGGATCAAAACGATGATGTCATTGTACGCACCTTTGGCAGCGAAAACTCTCTTCTTCCTGAATTCCACGCACAGTTGTCTGACGATGTTATCGGCCATACCTTAAATCTATCTCTGGATTCTTTAAATGAATAAAAGACGAAACCGAGCGAGGATCGAACCATCAACCATCACTTATCATTAATCATGTGTGTTGCGCTCAGCACCTCTAACCACTGAGCCACACGTGCTCACTTATATGGAACAAATCAAGAGTTTGAAAGATCTAAAATAGAAGAGAAATCTAAGAAAAATTTGGAACAAAGATGTTAAGGGTGAGATAGTCAGGGAAGTTTTTCAGGAATTCACAGAAACCTTGCGAGTGCCTGATTTGGCTTGAAAAAAAGGTTTTCAAAAATTCTTCCCTACGTTCGTACACATGCACGCCTGTTATATCCCAAATGCCGTGGCTTTGTAGGCCTTTGGTCACGAGTAACTTGACGGACTATCATAGTGATTTTACTGGATTCAACTAGAGAACACCTTAAGTATCAACATTATCAACTGAGGGGCGCGTGAGGCGCAGTGGTGAGAGGAGCCTTGCGTGGCGCACAAGCTTAATAGTTCAATCTCGCGATCATGCAGCAAAGTATCCATACCTTTGGGCTCGATAAATTGGTACCCAGACTGGGAGGATAAACAGCACTGACTGAATGCAGTAGCAGGCCACCACGAGTTATTCTCAAGGTTCGATATACAATGCCCAAGACCGACTGTCTATTGACCCCGGCATGCTTCAATATGATTTCTGATTTTCTTCTCCAAGCCAAACACGAGATGATACATTAAACTTTATTCACAGGTAACGTTTCGGCAGTTCGTCTTCTTCAGAGCCTGGAAAGGTCAAATTGTCTGCAATCCAATCAGTCAAGCACATCCATTAATTCTTTTAGAAAAAATCACCAGACCTAGATTTCAATCGCATCAAGCACAAAATCAATTCTCAACATACTCATCGCTTTTTATACGTGTTCCACTAAATGAATCAAGTGGAGATTACCGGAAGGAGAGACACATAGGCTCGTAGTGTATCTTACCGCAATATATAAAAACACACGCAGTGACATAAAGACGTATATGCACACACGCAGATCGATGCAAGTATACACACATAAACACACTGCATCATATAGGAAACAGCTTCAACATTGTAGTTCATGTGACTACCAGTCCTGGTGATCGCTGTTCGGTTGATCTCCATTTGAGCAGCTAAGTGGAGCATGTCTTAGAAGCGCTATCTTGAAAGTTATTTTGTGGCGGTTGATGTGATTGGAATTTGGATTTGGTGGTTTTTTTTTATGAAGTATTGGAAATACGGACTCAGGCGTGCAAGAGGCAGCCGACTGGCTTGTGGGCATCTTGATCTTCCCACTCTCTGAGAACGAGAACCGCAGAAACGTCAGCTGTTGGAATAAATTGTGTCATAAAAATCTCGTGCTTGACTCAGAAAGAAAGACAAGGGACTATTTAATAGAACACTCACAGTAGCATTCCGCATCACGTATTGTAATGTTGACTCTAACAGTTTTCGTAATTATGTAAGCTCCTGATTTGCAAATTCTCGCTCCTCTAATCCAACGACAAACTTTATGCTCAATCCTGTAGGAACAGAATTCTATGACAGAGAAATATCTGCAGAATTTTGGACATTGACGAAGGTGGTACATTATTAAGAAAAAATTACCAGACATTTAGCAAGGGCATAGCATTTTGTTTTCATAGTGTCAGAACGAACTCCTAATTCGGTCCATTTGACTGTATTCACTGACTTTTGTTTTCGTCATCTAGACAAAATAATGCGGCCAAATCAGTGAGCCCTCATAAAGAAGTTCACCGCGTTTTCTGTTGGGAGGGCGCGGTTTGTCGAGCTTCCGAACAGGTGAAGCCAGCCTCATTACTAGATATCTTCAGTTGCCATCACAGTCGTCTATGATGTCGTTGACTCTGAGTGGAAGTGGAGAAACTATCTAATGGGCCTTATAAATACTGCTGAAAAGAAGAATATGTCATGCAGGAAAAAACCTCATATTCGTTCATAGATTGAAATGAGAAGAACGCAATGCTAATCGATTATGAAAACATAAGTCAAATTCCGTAATGGGTAGATAGCTCGATGAAAATTGTGAGCGCTGTTCGTTCTTCACAGGATTACTATCATGCTTGTGACTCCATCAAGGCGACAAAATGCATTTGTGCTTCCTGTAATGACTTGCGGTCGTCTACCGTTCAACCTAAAGTGATTAGCAGTTCTTTACTCTATCAGGCTTCATTAAAAGAAATTTTCCATGAATGTAGTCAACGACAACATAGAGCACACCACCATCCGTAAATAGTGCGAAACACATGCACTGCCATATGTAAATGTTGGCATAATGATCGACGTAAATAAGCAGCGCCTGATCAGCACATTGAGCGTGTTGTGTAATATTGTCATAGAAGTTATTATGAAACTCATTTTTGATACTGGACAAAGCCGAACTTGCAATAAAGCAAACACTTGAGTGCATGGATTACTTCCGATAACCTTCAAGAATTGTAGAGGCTTCTAAGTAATATACGTCAAAACCCAATTATAAAGGAAGCCTGGTGTAAGGGGAATGGACTGAACCGGATGGATCACCAACTGGGAAGACATCACTTACATGATTAATGAACTTTCTCTGAGTGTGTATAACAACTTGGAATACAACTCGATAGAAGAGAGCGAACAGCGTGAGCCGAGCTTGAGTCTTTGTCTGAAACCACTGGCCATTGTCATTATCCTAACACGTCTACTTATTTGGCGCTACACCCCCAGTTTTGCAGTATGTGGCGGGAACATGTGCCAGTATTTCTCATTAAAACTACGTCTTTTGAGAAACTTTCATCATTGAGCCCTAGTTTCGCAATTCACATCTTGGAAGGATGCCCTGTCTTCGAAGGAGAGCAAAATATGCATCACATTCAAAAAAAAATTTGATCGGGAGAGGAGATCTTATAACAAGATGGGACGATGACTGGAGAATGAAAAGATCAATGGAGTGGATTTGGAAAAAGACCATAGGTTGGACACATAGTACGTTCTGCTGACGGCAGATGACGATAAAAGTAAGCCGTGAGGAATCATTTGAAATGTCTAACGCGCAATAAGATGGCTACCTGATACGGTCCAACTTCTCACAAAAAATCTCTTAATGGACATGATGCCCAAGCAATCCCTTCAATGAGGTGGACTTACTAAGGTTGTTTAACGTATTACGAGAGCAGGAAATGCTCCGCTATAGTCACTCGACAATCAGTGAGACAAAAGATTATATAGGTGATGGCATTCCATATAAAAAACGTCTTGAAATTTCGCGGATTCGTAACAAAATCTTATTGAAAGTGCAGGCAGAATACTGTAGCGAAAATTTTCGTTGTTCGGCAATTCAGCCAGAACGACACGGAAGTCTCAAAACACGGAACGGCTGTGAATGCAATAGCTTATTCAGCTTCAATAACGGCTTGTACAACTCATAAACACGGTCTAGATAATACAGCGCTGACGGTGCTTTCGATCTGTCATTCGCGAAATAGTTGAAACAAAATTCACTACACTCCAAGTCGGAGATTTTTCGCAAACACTTTGGAAATGAGTAAAACACTCTGCTTCGAACACTATATCGTTAGTCAATGGGATGAGATTTCCACAGCAAGAAGATGATTAATTAAGACATTTCTCACTACGATTGCAAAGAAAATTCTGAGGCACTTCAATAATCATGGGATAACTACAATGCGTATCATAAAAAATATTACTCCTTCTCATGTGGGATTTCCCACTATGTGCCTAGACATGGTTCTTCTTTATTTTCACTTTCTTACAAGCCTTCGCCCTTTCTAACGACATCATCGCAGTTCGTGTTTTATTGCATCATCATTAGTTAAAGAGTCTTTCACATCGAGCTACACGAAGTTGAAAGGGAAGGCACAAGAAGCAAATCCGCTAATGGACGCTGGTTTCAACGCTTCTCAATGCCGGAGATGTTGACCTTGAAGACAAGCCTCGTTCAGGACGTCCAACAATGTTTGAGTCGCTCGATGAAGCAAAGAAGCATGTAAAGAATTCTTTGACTCGATGTCGAAAGAACTGTACTCCGACCAGTTTTGAAACATGGCGAGCCGATGGCAGAGCTTCGTACTATACGATAGCCTTTATTTTGAAGTTTGTTTGGAATTCACATAAATTTCCAGTTTTCTACAATTACTCCAGAACTTTCCTTCAAACCTAATGATCTGTTGGAGATGTAGGGTCACCAAAGAGCTCTCCAAAATTCGCAGTCTCGGAAATCGTATGCTCCGCAACAATTCAGTGAACATGAGGACGCGTAATATTGTCCAACTGAAAAAATGTCGGAATGGCATCATATTTCGTTGCTTTTTCTCTATAACACAGTGGAAAACACTTGCGGAAAATGCTGAAAAACGGCGCTCTGTAAACATCCACATCGAAACGTTTGAAAAGATGAAGAGGGTAGCGTCTGCTTATCATCACATCAACTACCTCCCAAACATCGTCCACTGTGCTTTCCCATTTCAATAAATTGGCAATTTCATCGATGGAAAATTTTGTCCCATCTCACGGAAGCATATGATGTCTTTACGCAGCTGTTTATTCTAAGCGTCAATCCTGACACGATTTTCCGTCAACGTCCTCATGTTGGTGGATTTTTGCTAACATCTAATAATGCACCTATTTCTCAACGATACCATTGAAATTCTATAGATCTACTCAATTTGGCTATCAGTTGACCACTCCGTTGAACTATAATTCATGAGCGTGTCAAATGTAAGAGGCTAACAAGAACATTAAAGTTTCACAAACTCAGTTTTTGCTTGAAAAATTGTCACCGAATAATTTTGCAGTGAAAACTGCGCTTCCTTTTTATCAATCGATATCTTCTCTGGAAGACTTTTTCCCAGATTTGCAGTTGTGAATCAGGCATTTTGTCGATTGTCGCAGCATCAGAAATAAGAAATCGGGAACCGAATATAAGCCGAGCAACTTGAGAAATTGGCGCATTCACTGGAATTTTTCTTTAACTTTTCGCTCCCACGCAGTCCTTTTTCATTTAAGATTTGGCAATGATTTTCTCACTTCGATATCTGGTTTTTTGAGCATCGCAGTAGCACAATGTGTCACGAAATACGCTTTCACGGATTATGTTCTGAATTAAGCGAGTTAAAGATCCTCTGAAGCACTTGAAAAAACCGGAAAAAATCAAGGGCCAGCCAAGGCGACGTCACCCTCGCATAGGTGCTGAGTGCCGATTCTGTTGTTATCGCGTGGATGATCTGCCACAAACGATCTAGACAGTAGTTTTAGTTGAGTCTATAATACTTATTCTATTTTAGGAAAATGATAAGTCTTACAAACAAGGCAGGACCTTCAAGCGCTCCATTTATGATTTTGTTGCTCGTCTCAATCTCAACCGTGTTTGGATGTGGAGTGATTCCTGGAGGTCAAAGTAATAAATAGGAATTGTTATGGATCTGCAAATATTTTCATTGTTAGATGGTTGAGAGCTCTAAATAGAATGAGCAAGCCTAACACTCCATCATTGTTTAATTGGTGTTGCAGTCTGCGCTACCTAAAGGCAGGGTATTTTTATTCTATAAAAGAATGAAGGTAAAATTAAGAAGCTTTTCAATGCAGTGACTTTGGATTTAGCTATTACCAGGAGTGTAAATGAACTTCAATGGGTTATGGGTTAACGTTTTGGAGTCTTCGCCATCTCGGAGCCCATGATTAGATTCGATTCTCCACTGTCGTTCGCCATCGTTGTGGTCTTCGTCTTCGTTGTTGTGCACGTTCAGTTTCCTTCAAAGGAACATCGCTCGAATGAAGAATTTTACTTAGCGATGCTATCGTATACAAGATGACTGCCATACAAGTTGCCAGCGTTGGTTATAAGTTGATAGTGGATTAAATGTTAACATGCCAGGACCTGAAAATGTGAAATGTTGTCTGAGCTTTTCAAAGTCGATGGCATTCGGTTATCTAGATATTCATCTTCAATCTGCTGTTTAAAAATTTTACTTGAGAGCATCGATATATTCTGAAGGATTACCGAAATGTACATAAGCCAGTGACATGCTAAACCTTGGAAAGAATTGGAACAGTTCTCAGAATAGATCGATGTTCTTAAACGACATTTCTAAAACACTCGATTGAGAAACAACATTTACAAGAACAGTTCTATATCAATGAACATTGCCGAGTGAGGTTTTCAATTTGGGCGGTGCCCACCGAGAAAGAGTCGACTTGAACGACAGCGAAAACGAATACCTGTGGACTATCAACTCGAATTATTGGCTCTGAAGAAACTAACACGTCGAAGTGTCGGCCGAATAAAGTTTATTTTTCAACCGCGTGATATTATCTGAATTGTAAAAGAAGGTGTTACTGAATGGTAATGACGATAGGAGCCGGTTTTCGATTTTTAATAATTTAATTTACAACCATTCACTACAAAAGCCATGTAATTTCGTTGCAGCGAGCACTAGGACCTTCACTGCCAGCGGGCCCAGCAACTTACCTATTATCGCGGTTTACACAGAAAACAGCGTAGTTTCTGCCCTGGTCCCTGGTATTGCAACCAGCAAGGGTGCTGTTCAGGCACTTGCACAACGTTTTGCAATGCAAACAGTGAGTTCACAACTTACACATGTCATACTTTTTCGTAAATTCTGAAAAGACGTTTGAGATGAGCTGCAATTTTTTCACACATCTTCGGTCTCTATAGCTAACCTAACTTGACAAACTTCACATATGTCCGTTAAAAAAAATTTCAAGCCACTCCTCGAAATAGTGAAGATTCACGTTCTAGGTGGTCGATGTTCTCGAAATCGAAGGTCGGAGAGCACTCTTGCCTGATTTTGTGATCTCCAACATTCTGGGTCAACTTCAAGTTAATACCACCTACGAACCACTACGATGTCAGTTCCTAAAGGGACCAGGGGATGACCGTAAGTCTCCAGTAGTGGACATTCATTTAGGAAATTCCAATCCGAATTATAAGGGTACTAAAGAAAGCAGAGCTGTACTTTTTTTTTTGCAAACAAAGATTTTTTCTATCAACTTATTATAAAATATCTCAGAGCCTGAGGACAACTATCATAGAGCCATAAAATCAGAATCTTTCAAATTGACAACATCTTTTCGAATGTTATACATATTATTTTCAGAATGATATAGTATTCAGTGTGTTAATAAGTGAAGTTTTGTAGATTTTGAGAAGTAAAAGGAAATAATGTCCAACATTGCTTTGATTTTTCCAGTTCTCTAGTGCACAGAACAAGAAGTGTTTTGAGACCTATAGTTTCTTGCAGAGCTTCTGATGGAAAGCTGTATTTTCGTCGGTAGCACGGTGACGGGAATTTGCCCGGGGCCTGCTGGGGGTATGAAATGTCAGATGGTTGCAATGCCTATCAACAGCAAGCACTTGTCCCTCTCAGGAACTCTCACGGTTTGGACGGCTTTCTTATTTGTACAACTTCGTTTTATAAAGAAAAAATTCTATGTAGACTACGAACATCGTCATGGCTAATTGGTCGAGGTCGATGTGGCAAAATGTTGTGGACAGAGCTCTTCGATTGTTAAGATCGGGTCCGTTTGGTTCGCATTTGTACACGGTAACGGTCACTGTCAGCTGAAATTGAAAGTGAACTGTGATATTCATGAGAGAAACATTTTTATCTAATCGATGTTTATTGTGGCAGTACACTATCAATAAACTAGCAACCATTGGGTGCTGAACAATCAGAGTGGAGAGCAGTAAATTATATTTAAATGAGTAATTTTCTTCTGTTTAGCCGTTCCGAAGTGTTATTGATATTATTTATTGAATACTAGCGAAGCATGCAACAATAGAGTTAGTAATGGAGCTTGATTATACAACAATCGAGGTCGCTATCGTTTCGGCGGATAGCCTTCTTCAGAGCCTGGAAAGATCATATTGATCCACAATCCACTAAGGCAAAACCTCCATAAACCTAACAGAAAACGTAAGAAACGAATTTTTGGATGCCATAGTAAAAAATTCATCACAAAAAGTCACTCACCGTTTTGATGTTTTGTGTCTATCAATCATTCATTGAAGACCAGTCCGCTTAGGGTCAGTGCATCAGTGGGCTGTGCCTAACTCAGACCGGAAAGATCAGCCTGAGGTATGGTTCGAGGTCAAACGTAATTACGAGGCACTCCTCTTTTCGGTTCATTTTTGGGCACTTGCCATCTATCCAAAAGGCTTTTATATTGAAATGCACAATGTGATGAATTTGCGCTAACTACTTTACATGAGAAGTAATTGAGAAGTTCCCACATACATTTTTCACAGTCCGAATTTCTGCTGTGAAATAAATAATATTATAAGGTTTGGAATAGTAGCCGGAACTGATTTTACGGCAGCGCCGCACCGAAGTTTCGGCTAAAAATTCACTCATTTGCTTATCGAAAGTGACCAAATCTCATCTGCAGGCATTCCCATTTTGAGTGTTCTGAAATTAATGCCAATGAATGTGCTTGCTTTTATAGATGTTACTCATATCCACAATGGAAGTTCATTAGTAGAAACAAAAATGAAAGCATTTGATATTGTAAATGGTGATTTGCACAAAGAGCTGCCTTCTGTCTCATGAAAATTTTCTAAAATTATGTATAATAATGAAGTCGTTTAAAAGATTGTGAACGCTTCCTTGCGAGAGATTCATTGGTTTTATTACATCTATTTTACTGCAGTGTTTAAAAGCTGCAGAAACAAAAATAACTGATGAAATTTGAGTGCCTGTTCTAATGAATTTGAGTGGTAGTTGACAATGCTAGGCTAATCTATTATTCTCGGGATAAGTGATCTTCAAAGTATTAACTCTGAAAATGCCGGAGAGGATGGTGATGATAAATTCAATTGAAATTTAAGTTCACTTTCATGATCACTATTTAAACACATAATTCGTATTCTTATAGTTTTCAAGACTAGTCGATTTCCTATCGAGCACAGATTATGTGGGCGGGCGAAGACCATAAGAGGGTGTCACATGAACTACTCACCTCAAATTCAGGAAACCTGTTGGACGACTTCACTGTACTGAATAGGCATTGTACCGTTGAAAAACACTATCCAGTCGTTCTTCGCCTTTTCTCCGGTATACAAAATGGACTGAACTCTGAATTTGCTTGCATTTTTCTGGATTCCACTTCATAGTTCAACGAACGTCCACATAGCATGAATGAAATTTCACCTGTGGACCATCGCATCGAATAATGCGACACTAAAGACAGAGATGACGAGATATTAGCGAAATATTACATGTTACTAGACTAACTCAACCTCATTTCAGTCTGATAATGCAAGAAAATGATCAATTACGTATGCCTAGATCAGATCAAAGCCGACTTTTTGGATATACTGGATGGACCCATGATTTCGTTGGCATTTCAACACTTCTGCTGATTCAGTTCTCAGTTATTTAACGAAATCAACAACTAGCAGTATAATCACTATCATTCTATATGATATTGAATATTATAGCCATGCATTCGTCTTCGATTTTTTAACTTCGTTTGAGGTGATCGCGTATATGCGAACATCGATCACATCGTTTTGAACAAGGCGAAATTAACTCAATGCTAATATCGTTCCATACTTTTGAATCTGATCACGACATTCTCCGTATAAATATTCCATTTAGGCAGGTGATGATCAAGAAACTGTCGTCGAGTGAAATGAGCAATCCGCATGAAACGAATCCGTTTTCAGCCATGCCATATATATCATGGCTGACACAAAATTGAGGATCCGACGCAAAAATGCGAGAAGCTGCTAGAAGTTTTCTGATGTTGTTTTCTGTGAAATCTTCTCAGTTCCAAGATAAATTCTGTACGCTGACCAAGCGTGACCAAACATCATAAAGAAATGAAGCCTTTGCTCCAGATTTCTAGTAATTTTACTGCTCTCATCGCAGTGTTAGATGTTTCACATATATCTAAGAGAATTAAGTGGTGAGCAAAAACACGGCCTCAAGAGGGAATTGAACCGGCGTTGTATTCTTACCGAAGACGCGTGGTACCACTACACCACCGGGGTACTTTTCTCTCAGGTATATGTAAAGTCTTTGCGCTAAATTGCATCTGCTGCCTTCTGCTATACTCATAATAAAAATGGTTTCCAACACCAGGTGTGGGAGGTGGAAGACAGCCTTTACCGATAGGGAGAGAAGCGTAGCGTAAGAGGATTTCGTGACACATTGTGCTAATGGGGTACTCAAAAGACCAGCGATCAAGATGAGAAAATCTCTGTCAAATCTTGAATGAAAATGGACTGCAGGGAACGAAAAGTCAAGAAAAATTTCACTGAATGCGCCAATTTTTCATGTGGCTCGGCTTATATTCGGTTCCCGCCTTCTTATTTCTGATGCTGCGACAATCGACAAAGTGCTTGAATCACAACTGCAAATTTGAGAAAAAGTCTTCCAAAGAAGACATTGATTGGTAAAAACAAAGCAAGTTCTTATTGCAAGACTTTTTCAGTAACGAATTTCTAAGCAAAAAACTGCGTTTGTGAAACTTTGATGTTCTTGTTAGACCTTTACATTTGGCACCCTCATAAATATAATTTTGACGAAGTGGTCAACTGATAGCCAAATTGAGTAGATCTATAGAATTTCAATGGCATGGTTGAGAAATAGGCTTGTAATCAGATGTCAGCAAAAATCCACCAATATGAAGACGTTAACGGAAAGATGTGTCAGGAATGGGCCCTAAAATAAACAGCTGCATGAAGACATCAAATGTTGTCCGTGAGATAGGACAATATTTTCTATCGATGAAATCGTCAATGTATTGAAACAGGAAAGCACAGTGGACGATATTTAAGAATGTAGTTGATGTGATGATAAGCAGACGCTATTTTGTTCATCTTTTCAAACGTTTCAAGGTGGATGTTCACAGAACGCCGTCCTTCCGTCTTTTCCGCACAATGTGCAGGCAAAACAAGATTTCTCATTGCACATTTCATATAATGAAATCTCATTTCTTAGTGTAGTTGTTACAATCTCTTAGTGATCTCTCCATTTATGTAATGTTTCCGAAAAAACGTCTAGAAAGTTTGGAGTTTTCCTCACTACACTGAGTGATCAATTCGACTCAATCAGTTTTCAAGGTCTGAAGACCTAAAGATGTCTTCCCACAATAACCAAGGCAGATAATGCTGTATTATAGAGAAAAATAAAACAAAATTTGATGCCATTCTGACATTTTACCAGTTGGCCAATGTTATTCGTACTTTGTTCACTGGATTGTTGCGGAGCATGCGATGGCCGAGATTTTAAATTTTGAAGAGCTCTTCAATGGCCCTACACTTCCAACAACTGTTAGGTTCAAAAAAAGTTTGGAGTGCTTGTAGAAAACTGAAAATTTATGCATGAATTCCAAACAAAAGCAATAATGACTATTCTTCAGAATAAATGAATTCGCTTCCTACGACTTTCTGCCATCGGCTCGCCAAATTTCAAAGCTGGTCGGCGTACAATTTTTTCGACATCGAGTCAAAGAACTTTATACGTGCTTCTTCAGTTTCCTAGAGCGACTCAAACTTTTTGGACGTCATAAACAAGGCTTGTCTTCGAGGTCAAGATCTCCGGCATTGAGTAGCCTTGAAGGAAGCGTCCATCAGCGGATTTGCTTGTTGTGCTTTCCCTTTCAACTTGCTTCATCGCTGTAGCTCCATGTGAAAGACTCTTTCTCCAATGATGACGCAATAAAACACGAACTGCGATTATGTCGTTAGACAGGGCGGAGGCTTGTAAAAAGCGAAATAAAGCGAATATCTAGGCTCATAGTGGAAAAGTCCTACAAGCGAAATGGCTAATGTTTCCATGATATGCATGGTAGTTATCCCATGCTTATTGAAGTGCCCAGAATTTTTTGTGCATTTGTAGTAAGAAATGTTTTGAGAAATTATCTTTTCGCTGTAGAAGTCTCATCCCAATAGTTAACGACATAGTGTTCGAAACAGAAAGTTTTACTCATTTCCAAAGTGTGGCGAAAAGTCTCCGACTTGGGAATATAGTAAATTTTGTTTCAACTATTTCGCGAATGACACATCAAAGGCACCGTCAACGCTGTATATCATAGACCCTGTTTATGAGTTGTACAAGCCGTGACTGAAGCTGAGTAAGCTATTGCATTCACAGCCGTTCCGTGTTTTGAGACTTCCGTGTCGTTTTGGTCGAATTGCCGAACAACGAACAATTTCGCTACAGTATTCTTCATGCACTTTCAATACGATTTTGATATATATCCGCGAATTTCAAGACTTTTTTTGCATGGGATGCCATCACCTATATAATCTGTTGTCTCGCTAATTGTCGAGTAAATATAGCTGGCTTTCCTTATTCTCCTAATACGTCAAGCAGCCTCAATAAACCCTCCTCATTGAAGAGATTGCTTGGGCATCATGTCCATCTTAGAGATTTCTGTGAATAAGTTGGGCCGTATCAGGTGGCCTTCTTATAGTGTGTTAGACATTTCAAAGGATTCTCCCGGGTTACTTCTATCGTCATCCGCTGCCAGCAGAACGTATTATGTGTCCAGCCTAAGGTCTTTTTCCAAATCCACTCCATTGTTCTTCTCATTCTCCAGTCATCGTCCCATCTCGTTATAAAGACTTTCCCTCCCCTCTCCCCTCCATCAAACTTGTTTTTGATGTTGATGCATATTTTGCTCTGCTTCGAAGACAGGGCATCCTTCCAAGATGTGAACTGCGAAACCAGGGCTCAATGTTGAAAGTGTTCTCAAAAAATGTAGTTCTTTTGAGAAAAACTGGCTCATGTTCCCGCCACGTACTGCAGATCTCGGACTGTATCGTCAAATAAGTAGATGTGTTAGTATAATGAGATTAGCCAGTGGTCTCTGACTCACGCTGATCGTTGTCTTCCATCGTGTTGTATTCCAATTGCTATGCACACTCAGAGGAAGTTTAAGAATCATTTAAGTAATGGTCTACCCAGTTGGTGATCCTTCCGTTTCAATCCATTCTCCTTATACCAGGCTTCTTTCATAACTGGGTTTTCACATGACATTACCCATAAACCTCTGCAATTCTTGAAGGTGATCGAAAGTAATCCAAGTACTCACGTGTCCGTTTTTTTTTGCGAGTTTGGCTTTGTCCAATTTCAATTATGAGTTTCAGAATAACTTGCATGCTGATATTACACAACACGCTCAATGTCCTGATCAGCCGCTGCTTATTTACGTCGATCGTTATGTCACCGTTTACAAAGGGCAGTACATGAGTTTCGCACTATTTACGAATGCTCTTGTGTTCTATGGTCGTCGTTGACTACATTGATGAGAGAAATCTCTCAATGAAGCCCAATAGTGAAGAACTGCCAATCACTTTCAGTTGAACGGTAGACGATCACAGGTCATTACAGGAAGCACAAATGCTTTTGTCGCCTTGACAGAGTCACATACATGACGGTAATCCTGAGATGAACGAACAGCGCTCACAATTTTCATCGAGCTATCTACCCTTATGGAATTTGACTTATGTTTTCACAATCAACTAGCACTGTCTTCTTCTCTTCGAAATATGAACGAATTTGGGGTTAGCTCTTGTATTACATATTCTTCTTTTCAACAGTACCTAGTGATAAGCCTCCCGCTCACTCAAGGTGGCCTCCCGCTGTAACAAGTCAGTGCTGCTTCTCCTTCTAGACGAGTCCGAGACCTTTCTGGTACCCGCTTTCCGATTCAGAGGGACGGATGGATTGGTGAGCCTTAAGCACGAGATCGAGCCTTTGACCTCGTGTGCGGCGCAGAGCACCTGTAACCACTGAGCCACGTGCACTCAGATGTGCTATGTCAGTTGAAATTGTTACTTCTCCGAAAAGACGTTGTTGAATAACGGCACCAGTCAGTGAGAGTTGTGCCCCCTAACACAGTAACCCTTGAATTCATGGTGTATTACTTGCCTTATTGTGAACACAGTAACCCTTGAATTTCATGGTGTATTACTTGCCTTATTGTGACTCGCTTGTTCTTCATTAGCGGTATCCGTATGCCTTCTCAAAATCATGTTATGCGATCTACTCAAAAGAACATCGAATCTTCTCCGTAAAATAAACTTAGCTTCTGATACAACACGAGGAAGCTGTGAACATGTATGGCTTGTCGATCGAGCAGTTCATGGTCCTATTCAAAAAGTGCCTGAACTGCTCAGTCTTCAGATGGTCCCGGAAATATCATGCTGAAATGAGAGATCTGGCATTGGGGCAGCGACTGGCACCTAACCTGGCGATTGCCTTCATGTCGAAATTGGAAGCACAAATGATGGATCTCCGGCCATTGCTCTACTGTAGGTATATAGATGATCGTTTGGTTATCTGTTGCACTCAAGAGGAGCTAGATAATTGTTCTGGATTACTCCGGTACGTACATTGGCTGCTGTTCGAAACATGTTTTTTACTAACGCCTTTTCGTATGTGAGGATGAGATGAGAGATAATGAACCAGGATATTCTTACTACTTGGCTTTTGGTAGCACTTTGTTATGTAGCCGCTCTCAGTTAAGCTTATTTGCACTTTCAAGAATGGAAGCCAATCGTCTTTTGGTATCTCACGGGTGAATTTTATATACTCTGACTGTTCATTCAATAATCTAAAGCAATTATCTAGCTCCTCATGTGTGGAACAGATAAACAAACAATCATCTATATACCTACAGTAGAGTAATGGCCGGAGATCCATCTGTGGTGCTTCCACTTTAGGCAGAGAGGCAATCGCCAGGCTAGGTGCCAGTAGCTGCCCATTACCAGCCCACTAATTTGTGCGAAATAATTCCCGGAGCATTTGAAGATTGAGCAGTTCAGGCACTCTTTTGATAGAACCATGAACTGCTCAGTCTACAAGCCATACATGTTCATAGCTCCCTGGTGTTATACCAGAAGCTCATGTGTGGCTTGCAATGCGGAGTCATTCGACACGTTGGTATATAAAGCAGTGACGTCGAATGACTCCATTACGTACGCGTTGTTCGGGTTGCGTTATGTAGACGATCCAGGAACATCTGAGTGCTCGTCCGATGGGCTGCAAAGTGTCCTAGCAAGTGGGATGTTATTAAAGTTATTGTTAAGTTAAAGTCAACGCGTACGTAATGGAGTCATCCGACGTCACTGCTTTATACACCAACGTGTCGAATGACTCCGCATTTGCAAGCCACACATGAGCTTCTGGTACAACACCAGGCAGCTGTAAACATGTATGGCTTGTCGATTGAGCATGTTCATGATCCTATTAAAAGAGTGCCTGAACTGCTCAATCTTCAGATGGTCCTGGAAATTTTCGCACAAATCAGAGAGCTGGTAATGGGGCAGCGACTGGCACCTACCCTGGCGATTGCCATTATGTCTAAAGTGGAAGCACCAGTGATGGATCTCCGGTCATTACTCTACTGTAGGTATATAGATGATTGTTTGGTTATCTGTCACACTCAAGAGGAGCTAGATAATTGTTTTGGATTGTTGAATGAACAGTCAGAGTATATAAAATTCACCCTTGAGATACCGAAAGACGATTGGCTCCCATTCTTGAACGTGCAAATAAGCTTGACTGAGAGCGGCTACATAACAAAGTGCTACGGAAAGCCAAGTAATAAGAATATCCTGCTTCACTATCTCTCTTCTCATCCTTCACATACGAAGAAGGCGCTAGTAAAAAGACATGTTTCGAACAGCAGCCAATGTATGTACAGGGGAGGAGCAGAGAGTAGAATCCGTGGAACTGGCTCGGAAAATAGCCATTTATAATGGATACGAAATTGTAACCCCTCGGCTTAGGTTTAGAGGAAATGATGCGCCTCCAAACGAAAACTCTAACGAAAGAAAAATCTCGTTTATCCTCTAGATTCTTTTTCAGATGCGATAAGTGCTATAAAACGCTGTTTGATGAGAGCGGGTTTAGAGCAATCGGTGGCCATTATAGGAATACCACCGAATACTCTAAAACGCCAACTAGTTCGCAACCGCTTATATGACCGTCTCTGCATAACGAAAGATTGTAAAATATGTCCTAACGGCAGAGACGTTGATTGCATGAGCGTAGGTACAGTCTACCTAATCTCTTGCAAAGCGTGTAGCGATGAATATATTGGCCAAACGGGTAGGCCGCTCTATGCCGCATAGAAGAACACCTAGCTGACAAGCTCTGATAGACGGAACACCCCGCTAGGGACGCATAGAGCACAGAAGCACGACGGAGTTGATTTTGAAATCGAAGTCACCATCCTTGCGCAGGAGTAAATAAAAATCTGCGCGAAAGGTCTTGGAAACGTTTTGGATTAGTACGGCCAATCCAACCATAAACAGCAGGGAGGAATGCCTCGTTATCACTCATAATTCAAGTCAATATATAAAACTGTTGTTTTGATGGGCGAGGTGCATAACGAGCCTATGTGATCTCCTTCCGGTAATCTCCACTTGAATCATTTAGTGGAACACATATAAAATGCGGTGAGTTTGTTGAGAGTTGATTTTGTGCTTGATGCGATTGAAATCTGGGTCTGGTGATTTTTTCTAAAGAAGTAATGGAGGTGCTTGACTGACCGAATTGCAGACAATTTGACTTTTCCAGGCTCTGAAGAAAGCGAACTGCCGAAAAGTTAGCTGTGAATGAAGTTTAATGTATCAACTGGTGTTTGGCCAGATATACATCCAATCACCTGGAAACGAAGCTGAAAATTCAAGACGAACGCATGGCTCATCCTTCAGAGATTGATCACGCCGAAAGAATGGGGCTCTTGACTTCTTTCCTGTTGGAGTAATGGAGGCGTTTAATTGACTGAGCTGTGGTCAACCTAATCTTTTCAAGCTCTAAACGTCGAGAAGACAGCTGTCAAAATAAAGTCCATCAAAAGAGCCTCGCGTATAGCTCAGAAAGAGGAATTCAGATAACCTTAGATTTCTGCTGTCTATGGAAATTGTGATGTGACAACGAAATCTGGATGGTTTTGAACTTTTACTGCCTTTGCACAGTGTGGTGATGTTTCATGCATACCTGAGAGATTTGATTGGAGAGCAAAATTACTACTTCTGACAGAAGTCGAACCCTGCGTTTCATCCATACCGGGTGCGCGTACTATCACTACACCATCGAGGTACATTAGCGCTACCACTCATTCTTCATTAAAACTGTGGCAGCTATCAGCCACCAACCTTTAACAGGCTTGGTCGGATATGCGAATTCGCTTTATAAACCCAATTAGGCTTACAGCCATTGTGATATTAATCCTCAAGATGCTGATAGCTATGATAAAGACATTTATTATAGATTACACATGTTTAATGCCTGTCACCTCAACTGGATCTAATGACGATATGTGCTTACCAGCTCGAACCCGTTGATGGTTAGTTGCTGACAGATTCGATGCCGTATATCGAAAAATGGGTGGTAGTGAAACGATACCACGGTGTTTCATGAAAGCACGGACCTCTATACGGATGAAACGCGGGTTCAACTCCAGTCTGAGATCGATTTTTTGCTTACCACTTAATTATCTTCGCAATGTCTTATCACCATCTACAATTTTCTTCACCTGATAAGCAGACTAGTTATATACCAACTGAGCGGTCTAATGAGGACAATGGTAAACTAGGAATATCATTCGGACCTTCCCGGGCCATTCAAAGACTGAGCCGATTAGGTAACACTTTGTGGACGGCGATTTCTCGATTTTCGCAAGTGCCGCACAAATTTTGTTTTCCGATAAGGATTTGTTTTCTTTATCTGGAGAGAACCTGAGGTTCCTTGCGCCATCTGGTAAAACATGATTTTCTCTACACGTTCATACACTTTTTGTGCATATATACTCTTATGTGCGAAGAAACTCCAAGTGTGCAACGTAATCTCCTTTCCACTCTTACAACGCATCATAAAGACCCGCTCTGAAATTAAATTCAGCATTGGAATCGTCAAAATCTGTGCTATCAAATGAGTTCTAGTGTAGTCTGATAGAAAAGGATCTTCAGCTCTTAACCGAGCAACAAAGCAAATTGATATAGTATACCCAATATGTTATTATTAATATACAATACCCAGCATGTGGAGTACTGTGCAAAAACGTTCGCGTCAGCCGGGATTCGAACCTAGATCTCACTCTTTCCGGGAGCGAATGCTAACCGTTGCACCACCGACGCTCGTTTTGCACAGCACTCTTATTCACGCTATAACGCGTTTGTCTGCCAACAGCCAACCGTCGACGGTCTGGCGGGGGCAGCCGCTATGCGGCATGGCATTGACACCCACTTGTGTTTGGCTGACATTATATATCAATAATCAGAGTCTTATTGATTTACATTTCATTCTATTTTGACTGCCAATTGCAGTGGTATGATATTAAAGCATACCCAATATGTGGAGTGCTTAGACTGATTATCGATATGAAAATCGAGAAAACTTATCTTGATTAGCTGACGCGAGGTTGGTAAATTAGTCGTAGATGTTCGGCTGACAATTCGGCGACCCGCCTTCTTCAGAGCCTCGGGCGTATGTAGTATTAGACCATTTGAATGATGCGAATGGTCTTATTTATATGCTGCCTAGGTCAAGTTAAAAGATCAAACGAAGAAAGGGCGCGAGATCTCGTGTGATGGTGACGCACTCGTCCTTCCGGTTCATTTCGGGATTTTGGGCGTTTATCCAAAATGCCTCAAGAGTCTTGCGCGTGGACGTTTTTGATTCCTGCCCTAGGATTGTGACATTTACATCAAAATCGTTGTAGTTCTGTTTTTGTGCCCTATGTAAACTTAAACGTTTCGTTTTATTTTTTCTAGATTACTATCTATATGTTTCCTTTGCAATCGCAAAGGGAACATCTAGATAGCAATCTAGAAAGATAAAACGGAGACGTTTAGTTTTAAATAGGGCACAAAAACACAACTACAACGATTTTGATGTAACTGTCACAATCCTAGGGCAGGAATCAAAAACGTCCACGCGCAAGACTCTTGAGGCATTTTGGATAAACGCCCAAAATCCCGAAATGAACCGGAAGGACGAGTGCGTCACCATCACACGAGATCTCGCGCCCTTTCTTCGTTTGATCTTTTAACTTGACCTAGGCAGCATATAAATAAGACCATTCGCATCATTCAAATGGTCTAATACTACATACGCCCAGGCTCTGAAGAAGGCGGGTTGCCGAATTGTCAGCCGAACATCTACGACTAATTTACCAACCTCGCGTCAGCTAATCAAGATAAGTTTTCCCGATTTTCATATAACAATTAATTATGCCGAGGTGTATAAAAAGTCGAACTTTTGAATTGATAATCAATATCCAATGTCTGTCAACACAAGTGGGTTCAATGCCGATAGCGGCTGCCGCGCCAGACCGTCGACGGTTGGCTGTTAGCAGACAGCGCGTTATAGCGTAAATAAGAGTGCTGTGCAAAACGAGCGTCGGCAGTGCAATGGTTAGCATACGCTCCGGAAAGAGTGAGGTCTGGGTTCGAATCCCGCCTGACGCAAACGTTTTTGCACAGCACTCCACATATTGGGTATACTATGTCATCATACCACTGCAATTGGCAGTCAAAATAGAATGAATTTAGGCCAAAGCAAATTAATCCGGATCATGACCGCATTTTTGCCGCTACAGCACACAAACAAGGTCTATTCCATGACCAAGCAAAGTGTTGAATTTGCTCAAATTTAACCCTTCGAATGACCACTCAAAATCTGGATGAAGAACTTACAAAAGCCCTCAGAATTAGGCTGAGATTGATAAAGTGCCAGTTAACTCAATGGCCCCGTGGTCACCGTCTCAGAAAGGCCTCTGGGTCTTCCTAATTGCGCTCGCTCGCTTTTAGAAATAGTCTTAAACTTCTCGTTAGTGCAACAAGATTCTTAAGAAACCTTACGCAGGATCGCACACAGTACGCAATTTCTGTGCGATATGGAAACCAATCGAGATCTGTTTTTGTACATTCTCTGTAATGAAGAATCTTGTATAACGGCTAGAAAATCTCCCGTCAGTTGTCTAATTTCTGCAGACAATTCTGGAAGATCATTTAAAAAATCTGGTTTGAAGATTTTTGCTTGATAAGTAATCAACTGAACTTAACAGATATTCTAGATTCAAAATTAATTCGAAAATTTCTGCTCACAACAACGACTTAGAGCATATAATTCTCTCTTACAAATGGAAACGGTTGCATTCGATGCAGCTCCAACATTTCCGCCATCGAATAACAGTAATGTCCGTTCTCCAGCTTCAAATTAGCCTGTATAATGCGTTTGATTACATTTCAAATTTCGAAGAGCCCTTTGCTAACAGCTGTACCTCTAGCATTTCAAAAATGTTTTGGAAAATCTTCCTTTTGCTGTGGGAATCTCACTTCATTTGTGAACGACAAAGTATTTAGTTTAGAATGCTCCACTTGTTTCCAAAAAGCTCGTTGAATTTTCCGATTAAGACTGCAATATATTTTGTTCTATCTTGTTCGCGTATATAACAGTAATGAGTGATATACAAAGCGTTCAACATCGAGATCCGTGTCAAAAAAGCGCAAAAAGAGTCGAAAATATATCTATTTTCAAAGGTTTTCTCCGTTCTGCTAGACAGTACGGATTGCTACGACTCATGGGCGTCTTACTTACTAAGAATACCTCTTGGAACTTTCCTCACACTGTTTTATTCTTCCGTGATAATTAAATGCTCCATCATCCAAATTTTACCATACAGTTGTTAAGAGAACACTCTGTGAAGCTTAAATACTTGCTAAGAACTCTGGAAGGTAGGTGCATGTTTCTCTTTGTTGGTACTCCTTACTGCGAAGGCCTACTTGTGAGTAAATTCTTCAGGGTCTACTCCGGTTAGATACTGACCTCCGCACAACTTTCTTCTAAAAACCAAACATTTTTGAATATGTATCTCTCGATCACTCTACTTCTATTACAATATCGTCGAAAAAGTGTGAAAAATGAATTGGAACGCATAACATCCCCGACACGTAGCCCACGTGTTGATATTGAAATCGTTTAGCATGACTATGCGTTCTTTCTACTAGTAATACCTTTGCAGAAACTCCTTTAATAGTGGTATACTTTTCCACAGCAATAAAGTTTTTTCAGAGATTTCACTGCATAACTACCAGTAAAGCCCTCTGGGAAGTTTAAATAAGGGGCTGATGGCACCGATAGCAAAACGTTTTGTTCTTTCCGTTAGTCAAAATCTTTTTATGAAACCAACTTCCTATTGAAATCAACATTTCTCGAGCTACCAAATGATTATGAAAACGTAGATAAACTAGGAAGAAAGTCCTCGACAATAGTTGGAAACGAATTCTTTTTTGCAAGATTGTGTTCTTTTCAAAAAAGAAAAACATCGTTTTTCTTCACGTAGTCTTCTTTCTACCCAAAAATATCACCTGTGGTACCGTTGATCGTCGAGTGAATCGAGCGAGCGCCAGCAACACTTCCACTTTTCCCTAACGCGCGCAAGGGTAGTAAAGTAGGTCTTCTTCGCTTCACGAATTCGCTGAGCATCATATCTTTCTTCTATGCCTTTCGTGAAGTAATCGGACAAAGAGTCGGTAGTCTTCCTGTAGAGCGCTTGATATCCCGAGGAATCCAGTCAGTAACGGCTCCCTTTCATCCATCGTCGTTGAAGCACATCACATGTCCGGCTCACCTTATTTGCTGAAAGTACCTGTATAAAAGTTCCCTATGTAATATTCTATCTCATTGTACTTATTAAGTGCCTCTAACATTCAAACTTTACTTATAAGGACCTATAATCATTATGCGTTGTCCGAGTGACTGAAGAACTACTTTGAATTCAAAACATAATGATCTTCTCGCTCATATACCGTTCTGAAAAACTTGCCAAAAGTCAAGCAAAAGCCGTCTGCAAACCCAATTTGAGCAAACAAATCAAATTGAGTGCGAAACATAATTTTACTTCTGCTGCTACAATACAATAAAAAGGTCTGTAAAAAAGCAGTCGATAGCAGAAGTATAGTTCATTTTAAAAGCCGTAAGCTCGACTGCCGGTCACCACAAAGTCAGGTAATAACATCATCCTACTTTGGGTGCTTAATTTTACTCGGCGTCGGTTCCTTTGGAGGATTGTTTCACCTCAAGGGATCGACGGAACCGAGGGAGGGTGCTACTGATGAGTCCCAATAGGACGAAATAGGCGCCTATACAGCACTAGACCTATGGCTCAAAATATGTATATCCTTATCAGATTAAATCATTTTGAGCGGGTCTGTAAAAAAGCAGTCGATAGCAGAAGTATAGTTCATTTTAAAAGCCGTAAGCTCGACTGCCGGTCACCACAAAGTCAGGTAATAACACCATCCTACTTTGGGTGCTTAATTTTACTCGGCGTCGGTTCCTTTGGAGGATTGTTTCACCTCAAGGGATCGACGGAACCGAGGGAGGGTGCTACTGATGAGTCCCAATAGGACGAAATAGGCGCCTATATAGCACTAGACCTATGGCTCAAAATATGTATATCCTTATCACAATAAAAAGGGTTTTTTTTTTCAAAAACGTAGCATATTAGTTGAGCAGCCAGAATTTCAGCTTTCGACTGATTAGTAAAACGTTAAGAAAAGTTTCTGTCCAATAAGAGAGGCTTTCAAACAATAGAGGGCTAGCAGGGATACACGTCATTTCAAATGGGTTAAACAGAATAAAGACTATTACAATCAACATATCTACCAACAAGAAATTTTTTCCATGTTGCATGCATGTTTTTACTTGTGTTTGCAACCACCATGTTGTAAAAGGGTTTTGAAGAAATGGTGGTCGGTGGAGGTCAGGTCCGGCGACTACAGACCATGAAGTAACTTCGAAGCCCGCCAACTATCATTTCTTCAAGCGTCTCGACATCTTATTACACAGAAAACGCTCATCGAACCAACGGGACGTAGAAAGCCCTTTCAAGGAGTCCGTCTTTACCCATAGCATCAATTTGAATGCAGCAGAAATCAAGAAACTTATTTCTCAGTGGCTAATAAGTGTTAATTGTATTGGCTCCTATTTTCACTGATAAAGATTTGTCTGAGCCCAGTTATAAAAATGTGAAATTTGTTGTCTAGAACCGAGTTATTGATTTTCTTCTTTGAGCAGAACACGAGGTGTTACATTAAACTTTATTCGATGGCTGACGTTTCGGCAGTTCGCCTTCTTCAGAGCCTGGAAAGGTCAAAATGTTTGCAATACAATCAGTCAAACACCTCCATTACTTCTTTAGAGAAAATCACCAGACCTAGATTTCAATCGCATCAAGCAAAAATCAACACTCAACATACTCACCGCTTTTTATATGTGTTCCACTGGATGATCCAAGTGGAGATCACCGGCAAGAGAGACACATAGGCTCGTAATGCACCCTACCCATCAAAACAACAGTCTTATATACTGGCTCATATCACGAGTGTTTACAAGGCATTCCTCCCTGCGGTTTATGGTTGGATTGGTCGTATTAATCCAAAATGCTTCCAAGATCTTTCGCGCTGATGTTTTTTGCTCCTGCGCAAGGATGGTGACTTCGATTTCAAAATCAACTCCGTCGTGCTTCTGTGTTCTATGCGTCCCTAGCGGGGTATTTTGTCTATTAAGACGCTTGTCAGCTAGGTGTTCTTCTATGCGTGCATAGAGCGGCCTACCCGTTTCGCCAACATATTTATCACTACACGCCTTGCAAGAGATTAGGTAGACTGTACCTACGCTCATGCAATCACCGTCTCTGCCGTTAGGACATATTTTACAATCTTTCATCATACAGAGACGGTCATATAAGCGGTTGCGAACTAGCTGGCGTTTTAGAGTATTCGGTGGTATTTCAATAATGGCCACCGATTGCTCTAAACCCGCTCTTTTCAAACATCGTTTTATAGCTGTACTAATCTCATTTGAATAGAACGGGATGATAAACGGGACTTTCCTTTCAACTAAGTTTTCGTTCGGAGGCGCAATATTTCCTCTAAACCTAAGCCGAGGGGCTACGAATTCGTATCCATTAGAAGTGGCTATTTCCCGCGCCAGTTTCACGGATTCTACTCTCTGCTCCTCCCCGGTACATACATTGGCTGCTGTTCGAAACATGTTTTTTACTAGCGCCTTCTTCGTATGTGAGGGATGAGAAGAAAGATAGTGAACCAAGATATTCTTACTACTTGGCTTTCGGTACCACTTCGTTATGTAGCCGCTCTCAGTTAAGCTTATTTGCACGTTCAAGAATGGAAGCCAATCGTCTTTTGGTATCTCACGGGTGAATCTTATATACTCTGACTGTTCATTCAGCAATCTAAAACAATCATCCAGCTCCTCTTGAGTGGAACAGATAATCAAACAATCATCTATATACCTACAGTAGAGTAATGGCCGGAGATCCATCACTGGTGCTTCCACTTTAGACATAAAGGCAATGGCCAGGCTAGGTGCCAGTCGCTGTCCCATTGCCAGCCCTCTGGTTTGAGCATAATAATTCCCGGACCATCTGAAGATTGAGCAGTTCAAGCACTCTTTTAGTAGGATCATGAACTGCTCAATCGTCAAGCCATACATGTTTACAGCTCCCTGGTGTTGTATAAGAAGCTCATGTGTGGCTTGCAATGCGGAGTCATTCGACACGTTGGTATATAAAGCAGTGACGTCGAATGACTCCATTACGTACGCGTTGTTCGGGTTCGCGTTACGTAGACGATCCAGGAACATCTGAGTGTTTGTCAGATGGGCTGGAATGTGTCCTAGCAACTGGGATGTTATTAAAGTCAAGAACCATGCTATCTTATCCGTCGGTCCGCCTACACAGCTGATGATAGGTCTAACTTTGAATATTGATGGATCGTTAGACATTAGATCATCAGTGGATACTAACTTATGTGTTTTTATAAGCAAGTATAAGACAGGACATGTTGGTGACTGGATTTTTAATTGAGAAATGATAGATGGTCTTAAGCCTGCCGCTTTTGCCGTACGGACCCACTCATTTTTTAATTTGCGGTTTTGCCTTTTGAATTCCTTTACAGAAGATGATCGGTAAAGCGAAGCATCTTCGAGATGCTTGCTCGTTATTGCGATATCTAACTGTCGAGGAATCACAACAAATTCTCCACCCTTATCACTAACTGATAGCCTTATCCTACCTTCACTTATCAACTCTCGAACCTCTTTCATGCCACGTTTTTGTAGTTCGGTGAGGTTCGATTGATATCTTCTCCTGCTATAGTGAGTGAGGGTTCTAAAAGTTTCGTCCGCAAATTTCCGGAATTTTCTATCTACCTCCTCGTTGGGGTCTTGTTGTCTATAGAACGGCTGAGGAAATGGTGGTATTAGTGCCTCTAACTTGCTGTTCATTCCTATTAATCTCTTCAACTCGGGCCTTTTTACGGAGTTGATCTTGCAAATCATGTAAACCACATGCAACCTTGCGCAAGGACACCTTAGAAATGGGTTGAGATGGTGAAAAGCTTGGACCCAGTTCTAGAAAGACCCCAACGAGGAGGTAGATAGAAAATTCCGGAAATTTGCGGACGAAACTTTTAGAACCCTCACTCACTATAGCAGGAGAAGATATCAATCGAACCTCACCGAACTACAAAAACGTGGCATGAAAGAGGTTCGAGAGTTGATAAGTGAAGGTAGGATAAGGCTATCAGTTAGTGATAAGGGTGGAGAATTTGTTGTGATTCCTCGACAGTTAGATATCGCAATAACGAGCAAGCATCTCGAAGATGCTTCGCTTTACCGATCATCTTCTGTAAAGGAATTCAAAAGGCAAAACCGCAAATTAAAAAATGAGTGGGTCCGTACGGCAAAAGCGGCAGGCTTAAGACCATCTATCATTTCTCAATTAAAAATCCAGTCACCAACATGTCCTGTCTTATACTTGCTTATAAAAACACATAAGTTAGTATCCACTGATGATCTAATGTCTAACGATCCATCAATATTCAAAGTTAGACCTATCATCAGCTGTGTAGGCGGACCGACGGATAAGATAGCATGGTTCTTAACTTTAATAACATCCCAGTTGCTAGGACACATTCCAGCCCATCTGACAAACACTCAGATGTTCCTGGATCGTCTACGTAACGCGAACCCGAACAACGCGTACGTAATGGAGTCATTCGACGTCACTGCTTTATATACCAACGTGTCGAATGACTCCGCATTGCAAGCCACACATGAGCTTCTTATACAACACCAGGGAGCTGTAAACATGTATGGCTTGACGATTGAGCAGTTCATGATCCTACTAAAAGAGTGCTTGAACTGCTCAATCTTCAGATGGTCCGGGAATTATTATGCTCAAACCAGAGGGCTGGCAATGGGACAGCGACTGGCACCTAGCCTGGCCATTGCCTTTATGTCTAAAGTGGAAGCACCAGTGATGGATCTCCGGCCATTACTCTACTGTAGGTATATAGATGATTGTTTGATTATCTGTTCCACTCAAGAGGAGCTGGATGATTGTTTTAGATTGCTGAATGAACAGTCAGAGTATATAAGATTCACCCGTGAGATACCAAAAGACGATTGGCTTCCATTCTTGAACGTGCAAATAAGCTTAACTGAGAGCGGCTACATAACGAAGTGGTACCGAAAGCCAAGTAGTAAGAATATCTTGGTTCACTATCTTTCTTCTCATCCCTCACATACGAAGAAGGCGCTAGTAAAAAACATGTTTCGAACAGCAGCCAATGTATGTACCGGGGAGGAGCAGAGAGTAGAATCCGTGAAACTGGCGCGGGAAATAGCCACTTCTAATGGATACGAATTCGTAGCCCCTCGGCTTAGGTTTAGAGGAAATATTGCGCCTCCGAACGAAAACTTAGTTGAAAGGAAAGTCCCGTTTATCATCCCGTTCTATTCAAATGAGATTAGTACAGCTATAAAACGATGTTTGAAAAGAGCGGGTTTAGAGCAATCGGTGGCCATTATTGAAATACCACCGAATACTCTAAAACGCCAGCTAGTTCGCAACCGCTTATATGACCGTCTCTGTATGATGAAAGATTGTAAATATGTCCTAACGGCAGAGACGGTGATTGCATGAGCGTAGGTACAGTCTACCTAATCTCTTGCAAGGCGTGTAGTGATAAATATGTTGGCGAAACGGGTAGGCCGCTCTATGCACGCATAGAAGAACACCTAGCTGACAAGCGTCTTAATAGACAAAATACCCCACTAGGGACGCATAGAACACAGAAGCACGACGGAGTTGATTTTGAAATCGAAGTCACCATCCTTGCGCAGGAGCAAAAAACATCAGCGCGAAAGATCTTGGAAGCATTTTGGATTAATACGACCAATCCAACCATAAACCGCAGGGAGGAATGCCTTGTAAACACTCGTGATATGAGCCAGTATATAAGACTGTTGTTTTGATGGGTAGGGTGCATTACGAGCCTATGTGTCTCTCTTGCCGGTGATCTCCACTTGGATCATCCAGTGGAACACATATAAAAAGCGGTGAGTATGTTGAGTGTTGATTTTTGCTTGATGCGATTGAAATCTAGGTCTGGTGATTTTCTCTAAAGAAGTAATGGAGGTGTTTGACTGATTGTATTGCAAACATTTTGACCTTTCCAGGCTCTGAAGAAGGCGAACTGCCGAAACGTCAGCCATCGAATAAAGTTTAATGTAACACCTCGTGTTCTGCTCAAAGAAGAAAATCAATAATCATACTGAAGCATGCCGAGGTTAATAGACAGTCGGTCTTGGGAGTTGTTAGAAC
>JAHQIW010002651.1:0-52315 GCA_019055375.1 Parelaphostrongylus tenuis
GGTCTGGGAAGAGCACGACGCGATGTTTGTGATCTTTTTTGCGCACTTTAGGTGTCGCTTGACAATCCAGCTCTTCTAGAAGCTTCCACTGCGATATGCACTCCCCAAAATGATTTGCAATGTTGCTGTGTTGGGCAAATTCGAGCTTCGTGGCTGTATTCAATAAGAATCAGAAATGAAATAAGAGGTTAGAAATCAAATGCAAACAAAACCACCTTCATAAAAATAGGAGCAGAGCGTTTTGCATCGATCAGTATCCTCTGTATATGCCATGCACTCGATCAAATTCGTAATATTGTGTATATTAGTGGCATGCAGCACAATACATCCACCATGTAACACACCGACCATTGTATATGGCAGGGTAGATCAATTTAGCTTCTATAGTGATTGTGAAGGTTACTACCCACAAGCTAAGGTGGTGTTTTATACTTTCAAATAATCTCTCACCTATTGAAGAAATCGGAGGGATGGAGAGATTCGTTTGCTCAAGATGCCGGATTGAACCAAAGACTGTGTGAATATTGCATGATAATTCTAACTACTGCGCTACACGTGCTCGAAACACATTTTTGTCTTTGGAAATCTTATCATAATTATATAAGATTCAAGCGCACAACTTCAAAATCTTCACTAGATGCCGTCGAGTACCCAGCACAGTCACTCGAACTTCTATACCTAGATCGCTCGCTAACATGATATCACCATAAATTCCGCTCATTCCCCTTCTTACTTCCTGTTTTTTTCAGCAATTAGGAGCATTTAGTCTATGAATTCGATGCACTTGTAGTTTTTTGTCAAAGTAACGTTGAAAAGAGCATAGAAACATGAAAATTTTTCGCCTCAAAAGAATTTTCTTATAAGGACTCAAGTGGGATTCGCTTAATTTTTGTTGAATCATGGGAAAATTGTCTTTCAGTATCAGAATTTTCTAGGAGTTAATTTTAAAAGCTCCAATTAAAAACGTTACTATTGAATCTGCAGGCATAAATTCTAAGCGTCATCTCGTTCTCAAGCGTTTGACGTTCGTGAATTAGCATACGATGAAACGATGAGATTCATCAAAAAGCACTTGGATATGTCGATGATAAGAGTTATTGATTATGTGAAAATTATACCAATCGCTCGACACTTTGATCGCTTTGCATGGTCCGTGTGTCTATCCGGTAAGTACGGCATTTATTTATTTGAGATTTTCGGACAAAAATTAACTTGAAGAGAGCATGAAGCGATAGTTTTCCGGAGCTTCTCTAGGACTAGGGAAAATCTCGAAAATCATTGAAACCATAGTAGAGTCAAATGGGAATGTCATGCGCCCATACCTTCATCACTTCTCGCACATTGTTATATAGTTTCAGTTGTCACGATTGCATTTTTTAGTCATCTCAATTCGTATCTGTCTTCCTCTTTATTACTTTTTTTCTGCTTTTAGAGATGGAATTTACCTTTTTGCATGGAATGAAATTGCACGACATTGCACTTCAGATTTGTTGAAGAAAAGAAACATAGCCAGGCCAGTTGATGATCATAACATAAATGTTGGATTTTGATAATAACTGAACTCCATAGAGTCAAGATAATTCAACAATCATGGATCATACTAACGCTGGAAAGAAATCAATTGATTTATTGTTTATCATGGTACTCGATTTGAAAAATTCCAATGATGTAGAGTGTCGTGCAAAAACGTTTGCGTCAGCTGGGATTTGAATCCATATCCTACTCTTTCCAGGAGCATGTGCTAAACCGTTGCACCACCGACGCTGTGGTCCCGGAAAGAGTAAGGTCTGGGTTCGAATCCCGGCTGACGCAAACGCTTTTGCATACCACTCCAATCATTGGGTTCATTGAAAACATCATAACACCGCAATAGGCGGTCAAATAAAATGACTTCCAATTGATTTGTAGAATTGTTGTTCAACGAAGTCGTTGCATAGGTAAAGACGTTTGCAAACGTTTTGAAAAATTTTAAACCTTCAGTTGGAATGTAACAGATGGATGGAGTTCGCTGACGCCCATGAATTTGAACGGTTCACTCATTCTTCTTCCTCTCGAATTCTATCCCAAAAAACGAATGATTTTATGTCAGAAATCAGGAAAATATAATTTCTGGGAGGAGATTATTCTAGGGTTGGGAAATAAGTATGTATTATCATAACTACACTTTTCTTGGAAAATTATTTAAGAACTTGGCAGATAAGAAATTCTCGGAATTCATTATGATCAGATTTTTATAGTGCCCCTCGTCTGTGCCAGTACCTCTCAAGGGAGAATCCGATTACACAGAGGTGTCGTCGACGGTTGGGTCGATTTTCCATCAAACCTGCAATAACCGTGCCGAAGTGCTGCGAAGTCTATCAACACCGTAGAAGCTTCCTTCACAAGGCCGATTGAAGTTTCTCGACCCCGAAGAAACAGGAGGTATCGGTGAATAAGTGACGAAATCTTGTTAAGACACCATTTGTTTAAAATGACATTAGTGTAACTGCGATACACAGTATCTCAAAATTTTTCAAAATTTTCCTAAAAGCAAAAGTCTAGCAGTGGCGAGTGAAATTGAATAATTCTGCGAGACGTTGAGCTTTCAGTGTACTAGATCCCTATAAGTGACTAGCTCGGAAAATGGTTTTTTAAGCGCGGCTCTCGAGAAAAAAAGCTTGCGAAATGGTCGCCGTCGTTGAAAAATCTGCCTAGTGAGAAATCTCACAATACCTCCGTTCAAAATGGTCATCGACAGCCAAATTCAGTAGTCCTGTATAGCCCAGTCATGACTTTTCGGAGACCTTAGAGAACGTGTTTTCTGCTAAACAGTTTACGTACCAGGTAAGTTTGAGATAATTGCAACGGACCTTCACGAGTCGCAAGAATTGACCACTATCTTGCTCAAGTAAGTTAACAGTACAGCAATGAAATACGGAACTTTGAACTGTTGAAAAAAGGACGATCTGTCACTTCGCTGGGTTAAAATGAAGATGCGTGGATTAGAATAAATCTGAAAATAACGTTATTATGTCAATTATATGTTCAATGATGAGCAAAACATACGACCTCATACGGGAGTTGAATCCGCGTTTCACCCATACTGGGACAAGTACTATCAATGCACAACGATCAAGGCGGATTCCAGCACTTATTTAACACGATTCGCTTTCTTACGTCCAGTATACACAAGGCCGTCGAACCATTTTTGAGTGCGGGCTCGGTTATTGCTTGGACTTTTTTTCTCTTCATAAATGTCTCGAAATATTCGCTGAACCGATATCTTGTGATATTTTGATATAGTCATGTTTCAACGATCCTAGATCGTGTGAACCGAAAAGAACCACCAGACAGGCTTGGTACATAATGAACATCTTCACAAATAAATTATGTTGTAGGCTTTTCATAGGCGGTAGAAAAAACTGTCTACTCATAGCTTTCAGGTGCTCCTGAAATACAACAACCTCATTTGAAGTGTTTTTACATACAAAGCTTCTAAGTCTGGAATTTTATATAATCCGAGCCCATTACAGGACCAATGCTTTGCATCCACCTACCATCCACAAAGCAGAGATTGAATTATTGCCGTGAAGCAGTTGATTAAATTGTGACTATGAGGGTAACTAACGCTGAATTATCCTGCAGAAGCAAAAGGCTTAGCTTATATGAAACTATCACATTTTCGCGTAGGCTCACGAATTTGACTTGATGCTCAGTGTTGTAGTTCCCATGGAATTTGCACGCTGTGTTCACTTGCGCCGAGGTTTCTTCATTTGAGAACCATATGTTCACTTTATGATACGCTGTCATTCGTGATTTTCTCTTCGGGCGCAGATTTTTTACTGTAGTGTCAGTAACCACTCGATAGCCGAAAAATCGAAATTCTGATACTCGACTTGGTTTCTGAAAAGGTTTTTTGATGATTGACCCTAGCAACGAAAAGAAAATTGCATTTTGCTTTCTGAGTGTATAGGGTGTTTTCCACTCGTGTTACCTGTTTGGCTTTTTCGCCGATCACAGACATTAAACTATTGTCATAGTAATCATTCGATATCTTGAAAAACGATGATTTCAAGACTGAGTGGCTCCTAAAAGCCATCCTTACTGCTCTATAACAATGAGGAAAATAACATTTCACACTCGGTGCACATTTCTTGCTGCTAGGGTCCATGCTTGCATTTTTATCAAACTTTCATAATTTTTTGATATTACAGCTTTTGGCGATCTCGCAAATGTGTTTGGGCTTGTTGCTTAGTTTATTCGATAATATAGTACGGAAGTGAAAAATAATTTCTTTTTGACGACAGAACAGTGTCTCTTCTGTCTCCTCGCTGTAGTATGCACACACAGTGAGAATACGTCCAATCTTTACGTCCCAATATCTCCGATCTATATTTTCTAGGCCTATTATTTGTATATCTAGTGTTATCTAGATCAAAAGCGTCGAGAGAACGAAGTGTGGAGGTATTTCTTTGTAAAGATCACGACAATCACTGTTCGGACATAACCACAAGAATTTCGAGGTGCGAAAAGAACTCGGAACTTTAGGTGGGGTTCAGGGTAAAAGGTAATCGCGAATTCAAAGCCCCTCTATTCCCCTAAATTGAGGTCTCCAGATTCTCGACAACCCTAATTGTATACGATTTTAAGTAGTTGCCTTGTGTTGAAAATGTCGATCAACTTTATTCGCATTCGATGTTTGCTTACAATATTCGCACTTACTGCAACATATACAAAATAAATTAGACAAAATCAAATATACAACATAAACCACGCGAGAAATAAAAGCCAATGTATACCAACCAAACATTACAGCAACAATTAATTTTTTACAATGTTGTTAGGTAGAATATGCGTAGTCAAGTGAAATTCTTCTTCAGAAAACGAAGTTACGCGAAGTTTAAGCGTATTCGTGTTCGTAGAAAAAAACAAACATCTAATCTATCACTGGACAGGCGCTTTTCGCCGATTCGAAATTTCTTCGATTTCTGTACTAAGGAGAATGCAGTAAAGTTTACTGTGTAAATGTAAGAACTCAAAATCAGAGGCAAATCGATGCACACCTTTGCTTTTCCAAAACATTTCGTTAGGATCGCCGAAATTAATTATTATAAGGCACTGGTGAACCTGCACCCATAATCTACACATGCAGATGAACGCTCGTTGAGGAGAGAAAAGGTAACGGTGTAATTCGAGAATCAAATCGAATTAGGCGTAATTAGTTTTTTCACATTTTTCCACGTCTACATAAGTGTTATACAAAACGATGTCCCATAAAAAAGAATCTGAGGAAAATCTCTCCTATTCTTCTTTACAAAGAAGGTGTACGAATAATTTCATGCACTAAGTATACCCACAGTGGGAGTATCTCGGAGTAGTATCGGTGAATCAGAAATTTTGATAGCGCTCATCTAAATCTCATGAGGCCAGAGCGATCAAATAAGAAAGAAGTGATGGAAACTTAGAGCATTCCAAAACTACAAAGAACGACAATAAGTAAGCAAGTGGTAAAGTCTGCAATACTCAATTCAACGAGAAAATAAGTGCAGAAAAATGTGGACGTCACGAAAACAGCAAAAGGAGAAGTACTCAAAGACCAGCAGAAGCAAATGCTACAAGTTGAAGCTAGAAGTAGTGATTACGGTGAAAGCGAGGCGCAAATCTGTTGCGTAGTTCACATTGATATAGTCGTTCGGTAGCCTTTCGCACAAGGTCGTTCATCTGCTCTATGACGTAGCAAATGAACTCCATGTCATCGATCACGCTGGCAGAAGTCATCTTTGTTTTAAACCTGAAATTCTCGTTCTGAAACACCAATTCTTAACTTACCCATACAAGGATCACAAGGTTTTCACAAAAGAAATGGACACTAACTCTGCTTTCATCTTATCAACGTCAACGATAATATCCAACAGTATGCTGGCGATAGTTGGAGATTGGCAGACCAGTCGCAACATCTGCAATACCGGAAATAGTAGAAAGCACAAGAATGGACGAGCTCGGCTTGTAATGACGACAGCTGAAGTCATTTCCAATGACCAACCTCTCTGCTTTGTATCCATGTCTGATTTGCCTCACTCATCTTGTTTCGCTTTCTCAAAAAGCGACTAACGACCGTGATAATGAACTTCGATAATATTTTGGAGACTTCCTAGAGAATCGCAAACTATGAGAAGACTCTTAGAATAAAGGAAATAAAAATCGACACACATTACATCCACGCCGTGTGAGGAACTCCAGAAACTTTATGGCGTCAGCAGCATAAAACTGAATGCTGTACTGCAGGTCAACACGTAGTATCTAAATTATAAAAAGCATGAAAACTAATCAAATACCACTTCGCTAAGACTTTAGTCAATAGTATGAGCTCTATAATATTCAATTCTTGCATGTTGAAGGCTAAATGCAACAGATCGCGAGAGCCACGAAGGAGTTAACGCAAAGAACGTTTGGTCCATTCCCGAGTAGTATGTCATGTAAACGACTTCGTTCAAGCATACAAAAGGTGATTGAATGAATATCTGGGGCCTACACAAGACTTAAGGCGGCCAGTACGTGCTTTCGTCCATCCAGAAAAGATGATATCTTCTAGAAACCCAAGATATATTTGATGATATGGACTTTGTGCTAAACAGAAAAGGGCTTACATTCCATTCTAGGGCGTAAAAGTACTTTTTTGAAGGAGATGGTGACGCCACCCGGCCAACGAGTGCTGCTGAGTAGATATCCACTGGAGCGCGTATGTTCTATCGCGGCGTTGAAATACCATCGAAATCTTTTTACTCGATCCACTTTGATTTATCTTTTCCTCAGACTCTGCTGGGTAGTCTTTTCTGACAATTTTGTATTCCTCCTCTACCTAATGAAGAATAGGTACTTTTGTCTGCCAGCTCTGAAACTATCGAGGTAAACTACATCATATTCAGTCGTTAGGAGCTCTTCCTTCACTTAGCATGTCGCCCATTGATATGATCATATCCTCCACTATGTGCCAATCTTTACTGCACAGTTTGAACTTTTAATCAGGTTTTTCTTTGGTTCTCATCAATGTGAACACTCTAGTAATTTCTAGTGTTGATTTTCATGACCAAACTGACGTCCATAAAATTTTGCGCTGTTGGTCACATAGAAGCGAGCCAAAGGTCCTCATAGCCGTCTCCTGTACTCACTACGGACCTTAATAAAATTGCACTTGAAAACAAGCGACTCCGCTGTTCTCCCATGTAGCAGTCCAAAAATCATAGTTCACAAAGTTTCCTATTTGTGGGTGTGGCAGTTTTCTGCTTTCATGAAGAAAAGATTGGATTCATTATTTTTCTTTGTTCTCAAAGCTTTAATGTGCTTTTTTGCTTTCTCTTTCCATCATTTTTGAAAATATAATAAGAAGTACTCAGGACATGGGAAATAAGGTATGAGAGCATAATGACACTGTGATTTGCACATGCTTCGTAGCGCGTGCAGTCAAGATTATACGAAGTATCACTTCGTGTTAGCCGATGAAACTTGTTAAGAGTACAAAACGCACCTGAAACTTTCGATATACTTTCAGTAAAATTCCCCAACAATCTCGACAGTACGATGTGGCAGCGGTTCGTTGAAACGACGAGGTGAACACTTTCCTGGAAGTAAAACGATGCAGATCTCTAGTCATGGTAAACAAGAATCAAAACAATGCTGCTATTCTCTGGTTCTTCCGAAAATAAAATGGAGAATTCTGACGTTATCTTGAAAATACTCACTGCTTAGCACATAAATGTATGATATGAAAATTGTTCTTGGCTAGCAGAATATTATGACCGAGGCGTGTATTATTTTTTCGGAAAGGCAGCTGCACTTCCTATTGGAAACATTTCACACACTGGTAATGCTTCTACTGTTCAAAACCACTGGTACCTATCAAATCGAGTCATTGAAACAATCACTGAAATTGTCTCCACTGGAAAGACATTGTGACGTTCTTTGTTTATCAGCAATATAACTCATGTATTTATAAAACAACTCGCTCGATCCATCGCATTTGGAAGTCGTGCATTTCATTCCAAAATCGAACGGTCAGAAAACTTCTGTCCTTTCTCAAAGAAGCTCTTTGAAAGAAGTTGATGCATGCCTCGCGTAAACCACTCTGTAATAAAAAGCTGTCTGTGTGACAAATTTGAGCGAACACAGATAATGACGGTGGCCGTTCATTAACAATACATAGGTCGTTCTCGATAGAGCAATGGTGATCCTACGAGAAATTGTCTTGGGAAAACAATGAGAATATACGAAATGAAGCACCGGTAATGAAATTCATATGATTCATGTAGTTAACGCAAAATAGATTGATAAAATAAAGGATATAGCTGCCGGCGTTGACTAACCCTTGAGGGATATGCCATGTATTCTTCTTTGATTTTCAATTTTGTTTGAGGTGATTGAATGTACATCTGGTTTTCCAATGACTGGTGGAGGTTTATCGTTGTATCAAGTTACTGCTCTTTATCCTCCTAGGCAAGTCTGAGACCAATTGGGCACCAGTTCACCGACCACGGAGGGATAGATCACTTGGTGAGGCGTGAGCACGAGATCGCAGAATCGACCTCGTGTGCAACGCAGAGCACCTCTAACCACTGCGCTACATGCGCCCCTTAGTATGATAAGAAATAAATAAATAATTGAATACTAAAACAGTATAAAGAATAAAAACACATTTTTATGCATTCATGTATATTACGAGTCTTAATAGGCAAAACAGTAGTGAGACCACTGAGATATGTAGACGAGAATAAAAAAAAAGAGTACCTTGATCATACTATTCTTTTCGAATGTTTTCTCAAGACCACGCTCAAATTTCAACATTGTCTGATAATCATTTTCTGCGCAACGCATGTGGTCTGTTATAAAGCAACTTACAGAGCCCGATACAAGTGTTTCATTCTTAACATTCTCATAAGTCGGGCAGTACCATTCGTCTTCACTTTAGGAAATTTGAGTCATTAGGCTATTAGTTGCCCTGCAACAGAAAACACGCATGGCTCAAAAAATGATTAACAAGCACCATAATCGTCATGCATCTCCAATTAGACATAAAATGAAAGAAATCAATACATTGTGTACTAGCGTTCGATAGTACTTATATGGGATTATAATGAAAACTGAACCTTAGATTTTGACATTAGTCACACGAAAAATAACTAGCGCACAGTGACCGTTTCACGAGAGTTTCCACTGTTTCTCGCACCTACGACGCTTTGGACTGGCTTTCCAAATCCATTGTTTGAAGCCCCTCGAGCTCTCTTTAGGAGATTTCACCTATTTTGTGAAACTGAGGAATAGAACAACGACCTCAGAAAAAAGAGTTCGTCATGGATAGAATGATAATTTATTCCAGAATAATCACTGATTTGAATACGATGAGCAATCACGCCGTGACAATTGTTCGTCGAAGGCTACAGGATAAATTCGACTAACGCTATGTTTTCACTCAGCTGATAATTACGAGCTGACCAGGGAGGAGCTACCTATTTGAAGTGTTGAGTTCAGTCACTTGAAAGATTGAATGTATGATGAAATCGCTCGATATATGGATAAAGTTCAATTAGAAGTGTACGGATTTTGAAGAGTCTAAACGATCAACTGTGAGTTAATTTAAACTTCTCTTTTCAGAATGGTAAAAATCTAATACTTTGAACATTCAACGGAGTTGTATTAGAGCTCCACTTATTTCGTGCTTTTCAGTTGGAAAAACGAGAGCTTTTCATGATTTTTTCAAAAGCTAATTGTTTAGAAATTACTAAATTTCTTACCTGCTCATTTTCCTGACCGCTTGTGTTTCTCGCTGCGATTAATGATTCTCCAGATCTTCAAAACAGATAAGAATCAATGAGAAGAAACTGTCAGAAGGAAGGAAAAGTGCACAATCACAAGTCCTTAAGTTTTTCATTTGCTGGTCCAGATTAGTACAATCTGAATTAACCCTTTTAGGACCAAGTGTACCTAAAATGATATGTGGTCGTTCCATAGGTTATGGCAATGGAGAAATAAACACCAAACTTATTACCTAGTAGCATTCAAAATTGCATGATCTTAGAAAAGTTTAATAGCGCATTTTTGTGAACATTTTGGTATACAAGTTCCCCACATTTGCCCTAAGATGGAGTTGTTTATGGAGCAAATTTGCTTGCTACTCATGCACGGATAGCGCATAAGGAAAAATTGCTAATGAAGTGATGTGCAAAATTGATAGAGCTTGGGGCGATGATACGGTTACAGAAAGGACGAATAGAAAGTGGTCAGCGAAGTTCAAAGCTGGAGAGAACAGTCTGGACGATTAGTCGCGCTCGAGCTGTCCACAAAGAGTTCCACTGTTTTGCGCGCCGCTTCACCAGCATCGTTCCCATACGCGGCTTTCGTGAATGACTAGCAATCGAATTTGCACCCAAGAGAGCTCCATCCTCAAGCACGTATAGGCAAATTGAAGGTCACGCAATTTTAATAACTTCTAGTCAATAAATCTAGTGTTTATTGCTCTTCTGCCAAATCTTATGGAACGACCTAATATACTGGCCTTCCTGTGGTTTTCTCGGTGGACACAGATTTTGCACTGGACTTTCGGTAATCATTCAATAGTAGAAGAAAAGTGCGATTTTAGCACGGAGATTGCTTGCTGATTTGCTTGGCTTTTGCTCCACAGGGTGTTACTTTGACTATAACTTCGATGATTATTCGACTGTCGGCCATTTGTGCTTGGCTTTCCAACGATTTCCATTGGAAATTTAGTGATGGCTTGATAGAAATCTTATCAAATTTTATCTTGGTTTAGATACTGGAAAAGTCGTCCTGGAGCGCTGTAGAGCGATAACAAATCACATTTTGCACTCGAAGTAGCTGACCCGTTGCTTGAAATTCATAGCGGGATCATTTGATAATATACAAAAAAATAAACGACAATATTCTTACAATACGCCAAACAATCATTTTTTTATCACGAATGTCATGTGGTCTGTTAAATTGGGCTGACTTATAGAGCCCGATACACGTGTTTCGACCTTTGGTCTCGTCAGTAGGGCAGTTATTATATATTCTAACCTATTAATATTCTATGGTTAATATTCCTGCATACTCACCTAGATACTTAGACGGTCCGCCTGCAGTAGTTGTGCGGATGCCAGCACATATTTCAAATGGTATATTACTGGTCGTGCTTATGGTTCCTTGGTTTGCTGCAGTAACCTTGCAAGGGCGTTTTCAAGCCTTCAAATGTCGTTTCCAAGAAACGGATTTCGGCAATGGAGCTCTGGCCGAGCTTCTACTTGCTGATTCGGTGGTGATGTTGGGCCGAAGTCAAAAGCAAAAGTAGGAAAGAAAATCAACCGACCGCTCACGGATGATGTATAGGCCGAAATTCGACAAACAAAAAATATTCATAAGATGAAACGAGGTTTTTAACTAGATACGTATAGCTTGAAATTTTGCGGAACGGTATCTAAATACATAAGCGTAGCGCCATTCGCGAGACCGCTAATCTTGTAATTTATTCGGGAACATTTCTTTGTTTCGTGAAATTCACATTTTTCGTGATATATATTTATTTATTTGCATATACATACATATTTAGATACACACATATGTACACATATATGCATACGTATGCATGCATGTAAATATGCAGATATATATATATATATATATATATGTATACGTACGTATATATATATATATACATATATATGCATATATACATCATATGTGCAAAAAAAAACTCTGGAGATGGAATGTTTTTTTTACTCTCGCAGTATTCTACGAAAAACCTTCTTAGAATATGATTTCTGTTTGACAATCAACATGATTTTTCCACTATATGGTTACCACATTTGTAATGAAAAGCTACGCACAGATTCTAATCGAACAAGGGAAGCAAACTGCTGAGTGTGAATTATATCTTTATTTTTGCTGCAATCCATTAAGAATCTTTTCTCTAGACCAAATCAAGAACTGAATTCCTTGAGATTTGAGCTGCCGAATAATTACTGGAGGTTCAAGAAGAAAGTGTTTTTCAGCAAAAAAGCTTGGTCCCTAACGTGTTAGTTTTTAGTACTAGAAATAAACTGATATGACCTACAGGAATAAATCTGGCGAGTCTCTAGCGGAACTGCGTGACGCCGTTAATGACTGAAAGAGAAATGACTGTATAGCAAAAAGAATGCCTGTAGTTACTCGTTGAAGACAGGCTAAAACAAAGCACCTGCTGAGACAGCGACGTTGTCTGCTGGGAAGCCGAAGCTGCGGTCATTGGCAGTGATGCGGCTCCACGATAATATACCAGTGCATGTAATGCGAGGAGCGTGAACTCGTCTTCCATTGCGATCAATGTCTCACCATGAAGCTCCTCTTCTGAAAAACGCTTAACGGCATTTGATCCTCATCAGAGTGACATGTATGGTCTTTTCAACACAAAAATGTTAGATGTCGTCTACTTCGGGATTATCCGAATAGATTCTAAAGCTACTAACCTTCAAATGGATCAACTTGCGACGTAAAAATTTCAGTCATAATTCTAGTCGACAATCTGGAAATAGGAAGATGGCTGTATAAATAATTCTTCAGAGTGAGTCCTTCACATCTATACTCTCGGCGATTTCCGTGTGCAGTAATGTCTTTATAAGAAGTAATAAGACGATTTTTTAGCTACAAACTTTTTTCAACTTTTTCCAAATTCAAAGTCCACAGATGCTATGAATCAAAGCAATTATGCCTTAGTAAGGGTTACACAAAGGTTGCTTATAATTGCCTTGATGATTACATGACCTGACCTTCATGAAAAAGTATAGCCATATACCCAATGATGTAGAGTGGTGTGCAAAAACTTCTGCGTTAGCTGGGATTCGAACCCACATTTTACTCTTTCCGGGAGCGCGTGCTGAACCGTTGCCCTACCGACACTCGTTTTTGATACCACTCTTGCCACGCTACAACGCTTTATCTGCCAACAGGCAACCGTGAACATTCTGGCGCGGGTAGTCGTTGCCGACATTGAACCCACTTAAGCTGACTGATGTTGCTGACTGATGCTGAGTCTTCGCTGCACATAAGAATTATATACGGATTAAAGCAAACGATCGAGGAGAGTGCATAACGAAGCATCATAATGACACAAAAAGCCTAAAGCTTTTGCGAAACAGGGAGAAAAAATCAATTAAATAAGAGAATCACGCAACTCTTGCGAAACGCGCTGCGCGAAGAGCTGCCGTCCCCAACGAGTTAACAGTGTACAACACAGTACTTCACCTTGTTCGCCCTCGTGAGAACGATGCGAGTCGCTAGGCAGTAAATTCTCCTCCTTCTCTAGGCTCACTCGCATTACATATCAAAATGCTAAGAACACGAGAGATTTAAGGCACATCCGAACCCATCTGCGAGACTCACCATCCATGTGGGGCGACAACTACAGAAGTAAATTATTTCTAAAATTCCGAATTTAGAGTACATTTTAAAGCAAGCTACCGAACAAGTGTCTATTCACAAACCAATGTTTATGTATTTCCAAACCCGAGATTTTTTGTGTTAAGTATCATGGAGATTCAGCTCTTGAAGGCAGCGCGCGAAGTAAAACGTCATGCGAATTTCGTTTTTTAACCAAAGTTTTTTCGTTCTAAAAATATTTCTATTCAAAATTCTCGCAATACTGTGATACAAAATTTACTCCAAGCATCCAAATGCTTTCGGAGAATAAAGGATAAATAGATCATGCTCTCATTATTGATCAATCCCTGAGGGATGTGCTATGCAATCACGATTATTTGGTTTCGTTTGCGGCGATAGAATGCACATCTGGTGTTTACGATGACTCGCGGTGGCCTGCCGTTTCATCGTCTCAGCGTTACTCATCCTCCCAAACAAATCTGGTACCAGTTTAACGATTCCGGAGAGATGGGTGGCTTGGTGAGCCACAATCGCGAAATCGAGCCCTTTTAGGCTATCGAATTTTTATGTGTGGAGAATACTATGATGATCAGAAAAAAATAGTTTGTTAAAAGCTATACTGTGCAATGTTAGCGATGTCAAAATCATCGATATCTCCGGAATTTTCCGGTTCTCAGTGCATTTCAAAAGTTGGAACAGCTATGGGACTCTAGGACATATTTTCTCCTATCGTTCTGTGGATACCAGCTTTTAATTTTTGTTCTACACTGCCAATAAATCGGTTGTGAAGTTCAACCAACGATATACTTGGTTCGAGGGCGAAACATGATCTTCCCTTTGCTCTTACAGTGCTCTGCATAAATCATCTCAAATCCAAATTTTAGCGCCAACAATTGTCGAGATACGAGTTATCAAATGACCACTATAAGACCAGCAAACAGCCATCTAAAGACCTTAGCCGACCGAACAAACCAAGTGTGAAACATAATATTGTTTTTATTGCCACAACGCAACAAGAAAGGCTCTCCAGAGGCTACTCACATTTTTGAAATTGTCGAGATTTGGGCTTTTAGACGAGTCACTAAAACTTTGAGGAAAAACATTTTTCAGAGGGGAAAGTCTACAAAAAATCCCGCATTCAAACGGATACACCTTGCCTTGAAAGTGTTAAAAACTACCCTAAGCAATGTGCACGTGTGCAAAAAAAAAAAAAAATAAACAGACCCACAGGTGACTCTGCGATGTTGGAAAATTGAATGGTAGATAGCAGATCTTTTTCCAATAATTATTAGTAGAAGCAAAAATTTTAGAATATGGTAATTCGTTTTTTGCGTCGATTGAGATCTGGAATAATGGTGAATAGATGATCCCCATGTATATTAGTATAAACGCAGCAGTAGGAGATCGAGTGATACTAAAGTACAACCAATAAAATAATCAGTAACCACCCACAACATGCAAGAAAGCTATCATCACCAGCTAATTATAAAAGATACAGGATAGGGTTCTCGGCGTCTAACATTTCCTTAAGGGACGACGCCATGCATAGGTCTTCCATTTCTAGCCTCGTCTGAGGTGGTTGGTTGTATACTTAGCCCTGACAATACCTCCAAGGCCACTGATGTATTAAGTTAGTGCCACTATTCTCTTCGACAAATCTAGTACCAATTTGCGGTCTTTGGAAGGATGGATGGCTCGGTGAGCGACGAGCGCGGGATCGAATTATCGATCCATCGCTTCCAAGGCGAAGTGATCATGTGTATTTCAGCTAATCATAACAATGAACAATCGAAGAAATGCAAAGAAACAAAAACGACAACGATATCCATACATAGAATTTAGAGAAGACAATATCCCGAAGGAATATGATGAAGCGACGTCATGACAGAGGACCTGCGTGGGTGGGTGACAGATAAAGATCGCTCCTTAAATAGCGCTTACAATGTGGGCGGGGCTAACTAGCCAGTGGAGTTTTGAGGCATCCGTTTCGAAGGTGCATTCAGATTAAGAGCGCTCGTCTCTATTATCACCTGTGTCGCCTATCGATCCGTAAATGGTCGAATGCTCAGAGCGATTACCTATCTATGTTTCCGTGAATTTCGCACTTTTTTCTGTCGCGTTTGAGACTGGCCCAGCGATTTCTCAATTCACCAGCGCATATTCCTCTTAAGGAGCGATGTGGCGCAGTGGTTAGGGCTTCTCTGCGTCACACACAAGGTCCATTGTTCGATCCTGCGCTCATGACTCCCAGACATCCATCCTTCCGGGCTCGGTAAAATGGTACCAGACTGGTCGCAGACTTGTCTGGGAGGATATGCAGCAGCACTGACTTGGTACTGCGGTAGGCCACCGCGAGTCATTGTAAATGCCGCATATGCGTTTGATCACCTCAGACGAAATTAGAAAATGAAGACGAATGCGTGGCGCATCTCTGAGGGAGTGATCAAGGCCGAGAGCTTTACCCTTTAGCTTTATGTCCCTCCTGAGGGAGTTCATGGTTTGCTTAACATGGTCTGCGAAATACCATGGCCAAATGAGAGAGTTGACAATGGGATGACGATTAGCTCCACAACTTGCTACTGAGCTTCCGTCTTATGTTGGTGTTCGTGGATTTGTTCTTTATCAACTACCGTCCTGGAAAAGGTAGTCGCGGGCTCGAATCCAAATCACGTTAAGTTAGGGAAATTTTTCTTACATCTTAATACTTTTGCGGTTGTATTTCACATCGTACTCTGCTATAAAAAAAGATCGGATAACAAGGAAAAGCTGAAATTTCTGATTTCAACCATAGCTACCCCAACTATAATTAGCGCTGCAAGAATGGAAGATGAAATTGCAGCATGCAATGTGATTCGCAATTGGCGAGAGACTTCTGTATAACCAGCGCCGAATCTAGGGATAGTGGCTTAGGCTTTGAGAATTAATACGGTTGGAAAGAGTGCGAAAAATAACTGACGAGTAGTGAAGGAAAACTACAACCCAGAAACCTGTGCTATGATATGAGATGAGCAGGTGTTCAAGGCAACGCGTAATGCTCGGGTGCGAGGAATCAGTTGACTTCTATGCAGCTTTCATGATCAATGTTCGAGAGATGATCTCAAACAAGAGCAGCTATGTCGCACAAAAAAACGGTCAATAAGAACAGAAGACTGTCGAAGAGATGCAGAGATGCCGGGCTTTGCATGTTCGAATGAGCATGCCAGATCGCCACGCCTAAGATTGCTGGAGAAGTAAATCGCCTTTTGGAGACGCCCTCTCTAGTCCGCGCATCACGCCAAGGGATAGATTTTTAAAAGTCATGGTTTCTTGCATTTGGTTGAGAACTTCGAAGAACGTTACAATGAGCAATTCGTACAAGTTCAATGAACTGCAAAATACTCAATAGTATTTAGTTGGCAAGAAAATTTGCGCACTTCTTCGTTTCGTCGATTTTTCAAGATGGAGTTGTCCGGAGAGCAAAAACGATTGAAAACGCTACACGAGTATCGTTTGGGTTCAAGTCCTGCTGAAACTTTTCGCCGGATTAACGAAGCCTGGGGTGAAGAAACAATTGTGAGAACTGTAGTTAAAATCGTCCAGTGATTTTAAGGTTGGAAATGGAGACTTGACGCACAAGCAAGGAGCTTCTTGGATGAGGTGGAACGATGTCTGGATGGCCGCCGCCGAGTTTAAATAGTTTGTTTTTCTCTTACAACAATGTAACGCCTCATCACTAAGGAATGACAAATGCGAAGATTCATGAACTTGGCTGGGATCGTGTCGACCACCCGTCTTACTCTCCGGATTTCACCCCAGTGATTTCACCTCTTCCGATCGTTACAACACATTATGAAAGGAAAACGCTTCGAGAACATTGATGAGGTGGGTGAAGCACTTGAAGATTTCTTTTGTTCAAAAGACAACGAATTTTAGAGCCGCGGACTTGTGAAACCGGCCGTAAAAGTGGAAGGAAGCGATCTTGGTTAGAGGAAATTACTTTGATTGATCATTTTTTGTTTTTATTCATTAACAAAACGGGGTAAACTTGCACAAAAACGAAAAAGCCCAGAAAATTTCATGTCAACCCGATAATTGGAAGGTTGCTCTGAAGACCTGGAAAGGTGATAAGCATTGACGAGCCAACGATTACGTTTAGAGGAAGAACTGTACATCACCGGTATAACCCCGCAAAAAGAAAAAGGAGGCGATGAAAAGTTTGAATTATGTGGTAAGGGGGATGCATCTACAATACAATGCCGCATGAATGTGCAAGGACCACTTTCAGAGCGACCCGAAGACTTTGATGTAGTGTTGTGGTGAGCCTAATGGGCGGCATAGCAAATGAAGGAAGACACTACGCTGACGACACAGTAGCGTTTTTCCAGCTGAGAGCCCAGTGCAAAAGAAAACACAGTTAACCGGTGTGCAGACAGAGCGTAAAGCACGCGTCCGAACACCACTGAGTCAAGTGGCGAGCACCACACCCTTTGCACATCGCATTTTCTACCGTGGTGGTGTGAATCTTCATATCGTATCAACGAACTACACCTACTAGATATAAAATATATAATTAATCAGCACCACCCGAAAGTATTGTAGCCTGTTCAGAACTAAACATAATGGTGAAATAATAGATTTTTACCATTGACGTCTCATCTAACCCCTACGTATACAGGGAGGCTCCGTGGCCGAGTGGTTGTGACGTTCGGCGCGGCTCGCAGGCAAAGCCGTGCCTACCTTTCCTCAGCACACTCCATCAGTCAACGCCCTACAGAACGCCTTATAGAACGCCACAACAAGGTTATCCTCGAGATTTCAGGTAGACGCACTCAATCAGTGTTCTACGATGTCAAGAAGAAGACAAAAAACGAATTGAATGCTAGAAGTACTGGGAACATCGCAGCAAAAAAGAAAAACTGTGAAGACGGATCAATAAGGTGCAAAGCAAGCAGAAAGAGCAGGATCGCATTGCCGAAAGAACTCATTGCGGCAAAAGGTGGTCAGTGAACATTGGAAAGCCATACAGAATGAGAGTGGTGAACTCAGATAGACGGACAAAAAAGAAGTTACAGCAGTTTCCACAATTAACAGCTGTCCCTATGATGCTTTTGATGACGTACGATTGTTTGATGAGTGCCTGAGGGAACCCAGCGTGCAGATAATTAAGTTCACCAAGTTTGGAAAGGAGGCTAAAAGGATGAATGATGAAGTTCTGGGCAATGATCAATCATTGAAAAATGCGGCACGCATTCGTCTGCAATTTCTAACTTCATTTGAGGTGATTGAATGCATATGCAACCCTTATAATAATTGCGGTAGCCCACCGATGCATCGGGTTAGTGTTGCTTATCTTGCCAGACAAGCCTGTTACCAATTTATCGACCAGGAAGGATGGATGGCTTTGTGAGCCGTGAGGGCGAGTTCGAACCATCGACCTTGTGTGCGACGTAGAACATCTCTAACCACTGCACCCTATGCGCTCCTAAGAAAGCTCATCTCAGCTATTTACGACAGCACAGTTATGCGGCCACAACTACTCGCGCTCTCGAAGGCGTCACATTCACTCCACCATTAATTTGACTTTGTGTTGAAAACTGTACAATTGACTGATGTTTTCACTACTGCATAAGCCTAAAAGTCCTGTTAGAATAAAGTGTACTAAGAACATGATAACATGTTTTGAGCCTTTTATGAGGTCTGGTACGGCACTTATACAGTTCGAGACAGCTAATGTTTCGCCTTTGCAGGCTCCTCAGCATCACGGTGCCATTCGGTTCAGCCGATCACTTGCAGGGGATATATCCCCACTTACCACTTGAACAAACATTGTTCTCCAAAGAGTGACGTTGAAAACCGTTAAGAGCAATCACAAATCAAAGAGAAAAGTACAGAGGACGAAATAAACGAGAAGTGGATGGACCTGGTCCAGTCGATCGAGAGTCCAGCGGGTCAGACTGTTCAGTACGACATCGTAATAACTGCAAAGAAACGACTAAAAAGCTACTGATGAGCCTACAAGAGCAAAATAGCAGGTGTCTTCTACTCTCTGAGTGTCCTATCAGACCTCATAAAAGACACGAAACGTGTTATCCTGTTATCAGGCTGACAGATCGTTATTGTTTCTAAGCGAGGCCTATACGAATAGTTCAGAGTAAACATGTACTACGTGCAACCAATGTGAGAAGCGTGTTTGCTTAGAATGCCGCATTAGAGCCCATAGACAATTTGATCGTTGTAGCCTTCTAGATATTCGAGTTACTGGCTGATTCAACGAAGGAGTTGTGAGAAAAGAGAAGTATTAGGAGGAACTGAGAAGGAGAAATGTGAGAATTTGGAGCGGAGCAAACGAGGAGAGCGCTCGGCGTTGGTCAGTCCGCAAATGGGTGAGTGGCCGATCGTCGGATGCTTCGCGAATTTGGCTGATACGCCGGATTGACTCGAAGTTGAGAGGGTAAAGCGCGAAATTCAAAGTTGTGGGCGGTGACCAGAACGCGACAATCGTCGTGTCACGAGAAAGATGCGTATCGATTCGATCAGCCTGATCGATGTCCCTGCATGGTCTGCGCGCTCTTTCGGTGATCGGGTCCGCTACTTAACAAAAGTCCATAATATCGACAACAATGTGAATGAATATTAGGAGGAAATCCTCATATCTTTATAGCAACTATCTCGTACGTAATGATCCATTTCATTAGGGGAATTTTTTCTCAAATCCTTTGAAAACATGTTAAAATCTCGCGCGACGAGCTGCAATTCGATTGATGGTTTTCTTGTGAATTTTTGATTTTTTTCGTCAATGGAGGAAATTTCATCGTTGGTAAGTGGTTAACTATGATAGAAGAGAAGCCAATGAAGCGATTCATAGTAGGGAACGATTGTCGATGTTCCCTTCTACACTCTCATTCCATAAAAGATACAGAAGGCACCATAGTGATTGGAAATTGCAAGAGAAGAAATAGTCTGGCAAAAACGATGTTGCTTAGTGCATGTGCTGCCACTTCATCGATAGCTTTCAACAATTACTCAATTATTTGTCAACTTCAAAAAGTTCACATGTCAATGACTTGATCTCAACCATCACTTGCGAAGTTTATCCACCTAAGTAATGCGCTTTTTATTCTTTTTTATTTGGTAATAGTTCCTTGTTACTGTTTCAACGTGTTTTAAAGATCTGGTGAAATATCACCCAACTCAAGGAACTACGGCAAATGGAATGACAGGTGCGTAATCCAAAGGTTTTCTGTGGTTGATTTGTGAGTGACCAAAAGAGCTCTTGTTTTTTGAAAACCAACATAGAATCACTGGATTTTTTTGGATCATATTGAGTTCTCGGAGATTTATAGTTTTTTTTTTGAAGAGTTTGAGTTAACTTTAAGCTGACCAACTAGTCATATCTTCAAAATCGATACAGTTACCAAATTGCCCTGCTATCATATCTCAAGTGGTTTTATCGTTCCATTTATGGCTGGAGGAAGCGAAACTCAATACTTTGTTAGGCGTTTCTGCCCTGAATGGGCTCGTAAGTACCACCTGTGCGAAAACATCGCCATAGTCACGCTCCACTTGCATTCTTTTATGAATAATCAGTGGCATCGTCGCTCGTCATTTTATGGAAATCAGTACTGATTTAAGTAATCAATAATCAGTTCTGTAGCTCATTATTTCCTCAACGTCGTTTTCTTTCTTCGGCTCACAAAATCGGAGAAAGCTTTAGTTATGGGTTGTAGCTTCCCAGACAAAAGAATTTGAAAAGGACAATTTTAAGGGTCGCACGAGCAAAAAGTAAAAACTATCTTGATTTGGTGCGGGCGCTCATAATATTTCGTGAAACTGTTGCCAATAACTGAGTTTGAGACCTAAATATTTCACAGAAGTGCTACATGAATGCCAGTGCAAATTGTGTTGATTCAGTCCACTCCATGTCTTGACGGCCATGCTCCACAAATGAGGAGTCTTTATTTTTTATTTCAAACCTACGTGTTTTGGTGATTTCAAAACTGTTTTGCACACTCAAATTCATAAGTAGGAATGAGGAGAAATCTCACAGAACTGATTTCGTCCTGAATTTTCTCTTCTGACCACTAAGTCTTCGAGAAAAGGAAATATCTCGTTCCAACAGTTCGAGTGTTCTACGAATTGTTCTGAACACGTTCCGTTCAAAATAAGGTCCGCGCTGGTCTCAGCTATTGCCAAAGTGCCTCGTCTTGTGCTGACTTGTATTAGTCCGAATAAAACATACTTGAACTTCCAAAGTTTTTCATTTTTTTGTGCCCTATCAAGACGAAACCTTGATTTCTTCAAATCCAAGCATTTGACTCTCGACTTTTTTCTGCAACAACATGCTCGTTGTTCAAATAATTATAAAATGTAAAAAATTTAAAAGCAATCAAGCATGCGAAAGTACATCTACACATTGTCAGTGCTCAAGAGTGTGTTGTGAATTCCGAGTTCAAATGCCGATTATAATTTTCTAAAGTTTGATTTCTGTACTTCTACATATTCAAAATAAATCATTGCCATACTTGCTTGGATGCTTGGCGGGCCCGTCTTCACCGATGCAGGATTCTCAGCATACTTTCCATTCGTTTCTTTCTCGCACAATTGTCGTCCATGGTGGTGGTCAGCTTCAGACAGGTGGCGCACCCGAGGCCTATTTTGTAATTCTCAATTTGTTGCTAACTACTAAAGCAGATGGAAGACAACCGACGCAAAAACGTCCGCTCGTTTGGTGCTCCTACAGGTGGACGCTTGCAACACCATCTCAAAAATAAGGTTGTGTCTAAAATCTGTTGAGATCTCGCAAGTTTGACTGCAAAATGTACTTGCCCCAAAATCCTCGAAAAAGCGCTTGACAAACTGCAATCGTTGAGCGGATCAACTGTGCAAAAAAATCTGACGGAGCTGAAGTGTTGAGTACTTCAAGGCTCCAATATGACGCAAAACTTGCTCCTGATAGCTGACAGCGCTCATTCCGACGTATTCGCTAATTATGACCAACGGCATATTCCCGGTAACGCAAATTTCGACCCAGACCATCACAGAGGGCGGAAAGACTACGCCCAAGGAATTTCTATCGCGGACTTCTGCTGGAGTTCATTGAAAAGTTGACGCCAATTCTGGTGAGTGTAGAGTTGTTCACTGATAATATCTGCTATCCGTAAAAAGCATCCTTCGAACTAAATAAATCATTCGGCGAGCCCTTTTGGGGCCGTTCCTTTTTTCATTTTTTTTTGTCCAGAAAGTGAACACGGGAAATAGTGTAACTGCGCAAGCTTCAAGATTTATTTTAGCGTTTTGAACGCTCCGCCCTCTCATTCTTTATCCGAGCTTCTTTGGCCATTTTTAGCACATCGAACGCTCCGGACTATCGTTGAGTTTGAACAGCGGATATCCTGCATGTTTTGCGTAATAGGCCGCGTTGTTGAAGACCCTTTCGAGAGCGGTTCCCTCAATCCTTCGGTCTCTTTAAAACGTATCACGGGTTCACTGAGAATATCTTGCTATCCTTATCTGTTCATGTGTATTCATATATATTTACAAGTATAAATATATATATATATATATTCCAATACATAACTATACGTATATGCTATATATGGTACAAGTATATTAGCAATAATGGAGAAACGGCCCCTTTCGCTGAACAAGAATTTTTCCTAAAAGTGTTAGTTATCAGTCGGAAGCTGAAATTTCTGGCTATTGCTTTATGTAACCGTTTTTTGAAAAGAGCGTTTTATAACACTGTAATATTCAAAATAAAATTATGTTTAACTCCAGCCCTTGCGCCTTTAGTATTACTGCGGTAGAAGCACGAAAAGCATATAAATGTGTAGAGTAAATCTTGTATTATCGGTGTCATAAGTTTGCTCAAGCTTTCTAAGTATAAGAAATCCCAAATGAAATAACAAACTAGCGACTGATTACTAATAACCTGGTGAAAAAGCTCTTCCTAGAAAAGAAAAAGGAAATACGAGCACTTTTCATATAAGTGCGACCGCATCCTCGCGATTCGTGATAAAAAATGTAGATTTTCAAGACAACAGGATGCTCTTTCTTCTAGAAATACGTTTATAGGGGACGACGCAATGACAATATCATTTTTCATAGCGAGAAAGTTTACCTAACATTAAAACTTTACTATATAATATCAAAAAATCCGCTAAGGAACACGATCAACGCACTTTGGGAGCAAAACCTATTTTTCGTTAGTAGAATGTAACTGTACACACAAAATGTCTTGTTCAGCTAAGATTTATTGTTGCCTGATAAATGTGTTGCAAAAGAATCGCGGTACCGTTTTTTTTTTATTATGAATTTGAAGAGCCGATAAACATTCGTCATAACAATTCCCAAGACCGACTGTCTATTAATCTCGGCATGCTTCAATATGATTTCTGATTTTCTTCTGCTTCGAGCTGCCGAAACGTCAGCAGTCGAATAAGGTTTAATGTAACATCTCGTGTTCTGCTTAAAGAAGAAAATCAGGAATCATATTGAAGCATGCCGAGGTTAATGGACAGTCGGTCTTGGAAACTGTTAGAAGAAATACCAGCAAGATTCTTGCGACTGGCAAAAGAAGCATTATCACTAAGGCAGAAAATTGTCTTAGCTCGACAATGTGTGAAGTTTCTCCGACGGCAGCCATCGAATACTGGACATCAGAAATTGCTCCGCGCCTGTCTATGAAGCAAGCAGGACAATCTGTACGCTATGCTGAAGAAGTGTGCGTTGGAGGAATATTATTGTGATCAGTATTTGGAAGGCAACCTTTGGAGGAGAATTGTTGGCTCCGAAGAAGGCGAACTGCCGAAACGTCAGCTATCGAATAAAGTTTAATGTAGCATCTCATGTTCTGCTTAAAGAAGAAAATCAGGAATCATTCGTCATAACTTTTGAGTCGATCATTCATAGGCTGGTATTCTTGTTGATTATGTGAATCCACTCTTTATTTCATCAAAGCTGCCTAAAACTCTTTTTTCATATTCCCAGTACAGGCAGAGGCTATGTTACTAAATACGGGTACATGACACCGCTACAGAGCAGAAGCAAGTTATATCCTAAGTAGACTGAATGATAATATTGTTGCTACTTTACACTTTTTCCAAGCATTTGCTGTATATATAATCTGATAAGGATATGACATGTTTTGAGCTGTTAGGTCTAGTGCTATATAGCCACCTATTTCTTCCTTCTGGAACTCATCAGTCGCACCCTCCGTCATTTTTCTACTGGGCGTCGATTCCATTATAGAAGGATTGCTGCACCGAGGGATGCTGCTAACGGTAAGTCCCAATTGGACGGAATAGGCGCCTATATAACACTAGACCTAACGGCTCGAAACATATTATTTGTCTTAACTCAATGAAAACAGAGAGGAAGAAGAGCAATTTTTCACTTTCTACGTAACTATGCGTCACACATATTCTATGAGTCCGATCATTTTTTGCGCTTGATTTCCTCCCTTTCAATTATCCATGAAAACTTCTCAGATAACGCAAATACATTTGGCTGCTGTCCGAGATGCATGAACCTTTTCTTGAGGTTTCTCAGAAATCTCATATTTCTTCCGCACTCACTATCCTTTTCGCAAATTTTCTAGCCCGCATTCAAAAAGTGGAGAAATTTTATGGAGGAGAATAAGCACAGTGTCACTCTTTAGTTCTCTGCCACAATCTACGAGATCAAAAGGTGATTCTTTGGGTAAAGAAATCCCTTGCTCCTTTCGAGCCAATTGTTGGCCCCCGATTATGCACTCAATTCTGGTAGTGGAGGCGTCCGCATAGTTGACAGTCCCAATCAAGTTCACCAGCTGTGCTGATGGGTGAGTCACATTCGAACCCTCTGTTTGTGGTATAAGACTAAGTGGAAGAACTTTTTCTAATTCACGTAAAGTAGTCCTCTGTTCTTTGTGTTTTCACATCATTTTCACATCACGTTGTATCCGTAGAACCCAAATAAGTAGTTATAACGTCCTCTCAAAATTAGTAAACTTGAATGCGAACACTTTCAATCTTCCTAGTTGCAATATCTGGTTATAGTTAGCAATTGAGATTTGACGACCATGTGGTTTTTTACGAACGTTTTAGTGAAAATCAGTCATACTTTTCCACAAAATGCTATTTCTATTCATTCTAGACCCAAGGCTTTATCATTTGAAGGTCACCATTCTAGGGAGAATATTTGAATGGTTCTAAAATGACGATTCGTCAAAGAATAATATGTTGCAGATACAGCAACGAAGAGCATACGGGATGGTAAATCTCTCTTTTTATAGATTATTAGAAAGTTTTAATGAGAATTTTCTGTCTTCCACGAAATACAATAGGCACTCTCAGAGGTTACAGAGCAACACATATATAGATGTTAGACCATAAAAATGGACGACATCTCTTCTAAAAGATCCATATTATTTCAAGCGCACTGGTTTTCTTCCTTGAAAACTCTTTATTGAAACTTGGAATTGATAGTATTTTAATGCATTTCGCATTGTTATGATGTTTTCTATATACCCAAGAGAAATGAGTGGTGAGCAAAAACGCGGCCTCAGGCGGGAATCAAACCCGCGTTTCATCCTATCCGGGGACGCGTGCTCTACCACTAGACCACCGAGGCACGTTTGCCCGACCACTCATTCTTCAACATCTCAATGTTAGCTATCAGAAACCAATCTTCGACAGGTTTGGTCGGGTATGCGATTTCGCTTTATAAACCCAGCTGAGCTGACAGCTATTTTGATTACTAATTCTCGGAATTAATAGTAATTTAATGCATTTCGCATTGTTATGATGTTTTCTATAAGGTCCCGCTCCCCCTCCGCTCTCATCGATGCCACCCAAGTTGAAAAAGGGTCCGATGTTTCTATCCGGAAAATCCAGCTCTGATTGAACTGTACCACAAATGACCGCCGTTTTATAGCTCCTAATCGTAAGGTGGTAATCTCCCTCTGATCCATAAGAGCCGGCGAGTGCTTCAATGTGATATCGATCTGCGAAAGCTCGGCTAGGCCTACCTCGAGACTCTAGGAACCGCACAGCTAAACCAGCACAATTTCATGTGCTGGAGTCTGAAAAAATCGAGGAGACGACCGTCTTAGTATTCAGGTAAATTATTTGCACAGAAGCAGCAGTATCTGCTTTTGAAAGGTGCCGATTCTTCTTGTTTTCTTTGTCCAAGGAAACATCGGGCTAACCTTGCAAACCGTTCACAACTCTGGGTTTGTTCTAATTCATTAGAACGCGAAAATCTGAATAGTTCCACTTCGAGAAGGTGTTTATGTCGCTTGAACGAATCCCTGTTACGTCATTCTCATGCAAAAATTGGGAAATCGTAATAAAAGCTTGTTCAAACATGCCTGAAATTCCGTTGGTTATCAACACGATACTGCATTCAGTTTTTCTCTCCGTGTATCGTAAGCGAAGACCACATATCGGTCTTCGATAGGCAGTTTTAAGGCCGCACGATTTCTTTTTCAAACATGCTACATTCATAAGACACCATGCGAATGTTTCATTTTCTGAATCATGTCGGCGGACGACATATTTGATTCTATCATGTATATGATTTTCTGATTGTGATGACTGTTACGAAGACTTTTGCACACGCAAAACACGTACGTCACATGTTAAGAGCGCACTATAGCTGATTTACTCAACATCATCCTTTTACTACGGTCGGAAGGATTACTCTGGGGCATTTCAATAAGCGTGAGGTAACTCCTTTGCATATCAAGGAAACATTACCATTTCTTATGTCGGATTTTTCCACTGAGGCCTAGATTTTATTCGTTTCTATTCTCAATTGGCTACAAGCTTGACCCATCATCTTCAACGACACAATCGATGTTCGCGTTTCACTGCGTCACGATTGGAGAAAGGATCTTTCCAAAGCGAGCTGCAGTCGATGAAATCAACGAAGTTGAAGAGAAAGACAAAACAAGCAAATCTGCTGCTGAATGCTGGTTTCAACGTTTCGATGCCAGAGATCTTGACCTCAAAGGCAAGCCTCGTTCAGGACGTCCAACAAAAATGAACAACGAAGATCAACTTATTAATGTCTCGGAAGATGAACTGTCGTCAAGTGCTCGCGAACCAGGAACCGAGCTTGATGATTCTCAGACAACTGTACCACCAGTTTAGCTTTGCCCACAAGTAGTCACGACAATATCCGCATTAACTTCAACGAACAATTTGGATGGTTCCATGAAGTTGAAGGGGCATGGAAGAAGAATCCAAGCAGATGACTTCACAATCGGATCATCACATCCTCAAAGTATTGCTACTATTGCCATTTCTGCTTTCTAGTAAAGATAACTAAGATTAGCAGAAATCTTGCTAAATAAAGTAAGTAAACAATGAATAACTAAGTCATGGACGACACTCATATACTGTGTATATCGGTGAGTTGAAAATTTAGTTTTTCGGAAGCTTTTTACAGCATTGTAGCAGAAAAAATAACGCTGATTTAAACAGGCGTAGCGACATCGTTCGAATATTCGTTATCAATTTAAGAATTTTTTTTCAACTTCTCTAAGATTTTTAGGTATTCAGTATAGGGTCCCAAAAGAAACATTGTTCCGCTACTTTTTCACAAAACAAGGACTTTGTTTCAAGTTCCAAGATTTACGCTTTCGAATGAATACTTGTAATTCATGAGAAGAGTTCCGTCCTAAGCGATACGCATGTGGAGAACACAAATATTTTTGTCCGCTACAGTGCTGTGAAAAAAACTTTCCAAAAAACAGACACATTTCTGAGTTGCTCGAGACTGGGAAGAGAACGATTATTCACACTCTAACGGAAGTTATGCAGTAATAAACATACAAGAGATAACTAGCAAAAGCGCAAAAAAATTCTTGCAGTCACTTTGAAACAAAGGTGTATTTTGTGCTCCAACCCTCTAATAAAACCTCTTTGAAAAACTGGTACTTCCTCTTTAGATTTGAGCTTTTGAATGATTACTGAGACTTCATCGTGTAGTCTTTGTCTAGCGATAAACTCTTTACATTCATTGGATAACAGAAAAGAACACTGAAAAATCCCAGTATCCTTGACAAAATCTATACAATGGTGCACATATGTTATGAGAACGTGACCTTGTGTGAGCACTGTATATGTAAGCGTCAGTGTGCACATTCGATATAGCCGCTTGGTGACACTGTGTTAGTGCAGAATAACAAACTCGTGTGTAATACGACACCTCAGCACCTCTAAAAGGCACTGAGGAGCTTCCACTGAGTGTCGCATGGGCGTCGCTCCGGCGTAGTCGCCTCGGGGGCCACCGCTGGAGAAGAGATAAACATGGTTTGCATGCTCTCCCAAAATTTTTGTGAGGGAAGGCCGCAGTATGATCACGACACTCCTTGTGGGCAGTGATGCTCTCAAGGATCGTTTGAACCCTACGAATCTGCCCCGCCAATTAAATTCATTGATGAACGCGGAATACATGGTGCACAGACCAGGGTTAGCTAAAATTTGTAAGAAGAATTAACATCACATGAATGCTGTAAATTCGTCAAAATGCTTAGTACATAACATTTTCATATTGTCAGAGGTAGCCTTTCCTTGGTAAAATCCTTTCTGAATGTAACAATAGCGTATTATTAGGACATCACGGTTGCCACAAAACGATGAGATGCAAGCAAAACTTGGAGGCTGATACGGATTCGAGCCCGCAATCACATCTCCTGGGTTTTATTGGATATCCCCACTTACACAGCCTATCGATTTTCTCTTTCCGTTTTTTTCTCAGCCGTATTCTCATTACTCCCAGCCGCATTCACACCCTAATGTTACGGACGGGCAGGGCTACAGGGCTACTACTACTACTAGGCTACTAGGTCGTACACTGTCTTCAGTCAACCTGCTTGCTTATATAAACCAAATCTTGGTTTGAATATGATAGTATTATTTAGCCACGCTCTTAGTACGTGCATAGGACTATGCAGTGGTGCCTATACATAATTAAAGGAAATGTGAGAAGGACAGTCTTTATGGTTGAACTTTTGCTTCAAAATGTTTGCGTCCATGTCCTATACGAGTCTAGTGGTGTATCTAATTTAGCGTGGAACTTGCCGATTAGGTGTTGTTTTATGAATGCAGGGTATGGCTTGCCGGTTTCGTCAATGTACTTGCTCCACATTGCTCTACAAGAGATTAGGTAAGCTGTACCCGCACTTATGCAATCACAGTCATCACCAATAAAGTATTTTATGCATTTTTGCGTTATAAATAGAGGACCATATAAGCGGATGTTAACCAGCTGGCGTCTCAGAGTATAGTGGCGTTTCTATCATTGTTAACCACAAAATGCTAGATAACCATCTACACACAACGGAAGAGTGCAAAATATGCCCTTACGGTAAAGACCGTGATTGTGCAAGTATGGGTACAGTTTACTTGATCTCTTGTAATGCGTACGGCGCAAATACATAGCCAAAACGGGTAGACCACTCTGTGTTCACCTTGAAAAACACTTACTCGTCAAGCTCAAATCTTAACTAAATGAACCACTAGTCTGTCATAGAACCTAGACACGTAATGAGGAGGATTTAGAGTTGAAGTCGCAATCCTGGTATTAGAATATAAATCCTTAATGGGTAAGATTTTGGAAGTATTCTGGGCTGTGCTTTACCTCGGGCATGAACTGCTGAGCGAAATGCTTTGCAGTTATGTGGGACATGACACAACATAATACTGTTATTCCGATACGAGAGGTGCGGTCACAGTCATGTGGACTCTGTTCCGTTGATCTTCACTTGGACAATTCGGTGGAAGACTCATAAGTTTGGTTAGTATTCGAATATATATTCTGCTATTGGCGCGATTTAAAGCTGGGTGTGACGATTTTTCTATTGAGCAATGGAGGAGATCGTCTGATTACGTCGTAGAAAACCAGATCCATCCAGGCTCTAAAGTAAGTGAACCGGCCAAAAGGTCTGATGTTTGAATAAATGCACTATACATCGACGAAACGGATAGGACAGTCTCGTTGCACTCATTTATTTATTTATTTACATGACCCGCCATCATAATTTTTTGATTGGTGGATCCCAGCACTTCTTGCAATCGATTCGTTCATGACGGTAGTCTAATTTGAGCATGGTGGCTGCTGCGAGTGTCATAACGCGATCTAAAAACTTGTTATGTTATCCACTAAATATGTAGACCGGCCGCACTGAGTCTTACATGGACGAGTTGTGGCTCAGATCCGCAAAAATCGATTCAAGATATGGCGCGAAATTATGCGTAATTAGGAGGCACTCATCTTTACGATTCATGTCGGGATTTTTGGAATGAACTGAAATACCATCATACTCTGAGACACCAGTTAGTTCGCAACCGCTACATGATCGTCTTATACAGCGCAGGTGCGCACAAAACGCTCTTAAGGTGAAGAATATGATTGCGTATGTACGGGTACAGTTCACCTAATCTTTTGTAGAGCGTGTGGCACTACACTAACGAAATCGGAGGGCCACTTTCTACACACACGATACAACATCTAATCGGCAAGGTCCAGGCTAAATAGAATGCACCACTAGGCTCGCATAGAGCACAGACACATAGAAGAAAAGATTTTTAAGCAAAAGCCTAACATAAAGACCATTCTTCTCACGTTTTCTACATGTTATGCATGGGCGACACTGCATAGCAGTGTATTTAGGTTGTTTTTGGTCAACAATTTCTAGGATTTTTGAACCAGGAGTTGGTGTATATAAACGCAAGCAGAAACATTCGCAGACATTGTCCGACGTACCAAGTGCTATCTTTAACGTTTCTATTAAGGTGTTAATACGGCTGGGAGTGGTGAGAATACGTCTAAGAAAAGCAAAGCGAGAACTTTATGGCCAATGGGGAATTTTAGTAAGACCCAAGAAAGGTGACTGCGGGTTCGAAGCCTTCTCAGGCTCGAAGTTTTGCTTGAATGTCATCATGTTGCGTTATTGTGATGTTCTAAGAAATCTGCTATTATTTGATTAAGAAGGGGGCTTATAGGCAAGGAGGGGTCACGTCCCCACTATGCATGTGGACCTTTGTGATCCTACTGCTGCCCTCCCACACATACATTTCGGGAGGGCGGTTCAAATGGCAGCTTCACTTCTTCTTTGGTGTGCGGGGGTAGCCCGACACACTGAAGCGAGAGCGCCGCGAGCCCTGCGGCCGCGTTCAGCGAATTTTCTCTCGTGCGCTGTAGAGGAGTTGTAGCGTCGTATTGCACGCGAGTTTGTCATTCTGCGTTAACACGGTCTCAGCTAATAGCTATCACGGATTTACACACTGACGCGTATGTATAGATTGCATGTAAAAGGTTACGTACTTCATAACATATACGCACTATTGCATGGATATTGTGGAGAATAATTGAAGTTCATAGTTTTTTCTGTTATCCAAATGAATTTTTAAAGAATTCAACGCTAAACACGGACTAGACGATGAACTTTCAGTAATTATTCGAAGCCTTCAATCTAAATGAAACAGTATTGATTTTCAGTGAGGTTTTATTACAGCCCGAAAGCACAAAAATACATCGTTCTTTCACTAGGGCTGCAAGTTTTTTACCTTTCTCTTTCGCGAGTTATCGCTCGTATGTTTCACAGTACGAAACTCTTTCTTTAGAGTCTAAATAATCTTTCTACAGCCAGTCTCGAATAACTCAGAAATGTGACTCCTTTTTGGAAAGGTTTTCCTTACAGTGATGTAGCAAAGAGCATATTTGTGTCCCCTCTGTACGTATTTCTTGCAGAACGAATTTCTTCCGTTGAATTCCAAGAAATCACTCGATACCGTAAATTTCGGTAATTCAAACATTGTTCTTGCTCTCTGAAATCACTAGAGCAAAGTTTGCTCCACAGATCCTATACTAAAGACCTAGAAGTCTCCGTGAAATGGAAAAAAATTTTGAAATAGATAACGAAAATTCGCACAATGACGGGATACACGTGAAAATGAGCCTTAACTGCCCTGCCACAGCGCCGCACAAAAGCTGTTCCAGAAATTCTCGATTTTTCTTCATTGATACCTTTCGCTTCGACTGTTTTCTTAAGACCACCTCAAATTTCAACATATCTTGTCGTTATTATTTGAACCAGCATGTCGTGTGGTCTGTTAAATGGGCTGACTCATAGAGCCCGATTGATGTAATTCGACCTTGGCGGTCTCATCAGTCAGGCAGTCACCCTTTGTCTTTAGCCATCCTCTCGGGGCGCTCAGTCCCCTATACTTGGAGTAGGCGACGACGAACATTTTACACTGTATGTCAAGCGAGATTATCATTGAACTTACAGTGTTTTACTACGATATTAATAACAAGATATGTTGAAATTTAAGCGTGATCTTAGAAAAACACAAGAAACGAAGGGTTTCAAAGAAGAAATTCAGGAAATTTTGAAAAAGCTTTTTTAATGCACTGTGGCAGGGAGTTAAGGCTGATTGCCACGAGCATCGCATCATTGTGTGAATTTTCATTATCTATTCGAGAATTTTTTTCCATTTCACGGAGATTTCTCGGCCTATAGTTTCGTACTCATCCTCAAAGACATTCACCTACACGTTGGGTGAACGCTTTCATAGAAAGAATCAATCAGCTGTACTCGCAACAACCGACATGTTACAGGTCACGGTATGACACTCGCACCAGCTGCCATGCTCAGATTAGATCACCGCCATGGACGACTATTGCGAAGCAAGACAACGAATGGAATATGTGCTGTGGTCCGCACAACTAGTGAAGACGGACTGTCCAAGTATCCAAGTAAGCTAAACTGAATCTTACTGCGTTATAAGAGGGTCTTTCGAAAAATGGCTGGGTACCGTGTCAGCCATAAGTTTTCGAATCATTACTAATAATCTTATGAAAAGCTTCTGTCCAGCGAATGGGCTCGAAAATTCATTTCTCCCTGAATAACTGAAAAAAACCAAAGACTGTTTCGATGTTTGAGGCGAAGAGCGAAGAAAGAAGTTACAAATGAAAAAAATGTGGAAAAGTACTCAATGATTTATACATTATCTGATGTATTAAGTAGAATCGCTAACTCTATGGCACACAAGTCTGGTAATCGAATGCATATTTGGTACATGAAATCATTTGTGGAGCTCACTGATCTATCAGGTCAGTGTTTTATCCTCCCATACAAGTCTGGCACCCGTTTACTGAACCAGGGGTGATGGAAAGCTTACTTCGCCCCAAAACTAGAGATCGAACTAATTACTACTTATTGTTACAGTTTACTTCTGACCAAAATGCTACAGGCGCCACTGCGCACTAGCAAATTGGACAGTTGCGGAAATTCCTAAAATGATTCTACTATCAAAGCAGTAGTCATCACTCTTTATTGAAGTCATTTCTGTGGATTAAGACGATACTTCACATGATAATAACACTCTTCATCGTAATACTTCCCCTCATGAATGAGATATTGTCCCCCTGAAATTGGAAACATAACACTTTATCGATAGACTTCCATATCTGCAGGATTCTGAGACAAGTTTTTGTGGCTTACAGAAGTTCTAGCGCGTATTATCATCTTTCTTTGGTAGAAAAAAAGTCAACATTCTACTACGACTTTCCATTCAACCAAAGTACTAATTACCAGTCGCATTAGAATTAAGAAGTACTGTGCTTTCACGACGTTCACTTACACTTTCACTCCTTTGGAGCTAATGTGAGTTGATGGCAGATTCGTTGACAACGAATAACTTTGAACCTTTTCACTACGGAGTGTAGGGTGAACGGTACACGCGTGACCGTCCTATTCGGACGACTTACGAAGATTAGAGCGACCACCAGTAAAAATCTGTTATTTATTTGATATAATAAGAGTTTAGAAGGATTTTACCCTCGATGACGGGACTTCAAGAGTGATAGATGATAAAGCTCTGACCGTTGGTCAATCCCTGAGGGATGCGCCATGCATTCGTATTCAATTTTTTACTTTGTCTAAAACGACTGAATGCATATCCAGCCTTTGCAGACTCCCGTAATCTCCCGCTGTATCGAGCCAATGTTGCTTATCTTCCCAAACAGTCTGAGAACAGCCCGGTGCCAGTTTTCTGATCCCGGAGGGATGGTTGGCTTGGTGATCCATAAGCGCGAGAGCGAATCATTGACCTAAAGTGGGACGCAAAGCACCTCTAAGCACTGCGCCATGTGTGCTCTGACGGGAATTTAGTAAGTATCACATATCACTCACTATACGATACCACTGAAGCTCACGCGGCCAGGCACACTTTGTGGCGTCACAAGCATCCGGGAGCCAAAAAAGCCGCAGTGTCTAAAGAGTGAGATACTCACTCGCTAGCTCTCGATTACCTTGCGAATTTTAACGAATAGAAACCTACGCGGTGGATGATATAATAACGGTGAGTTTGGTCTCATTCTGAGTCAATCAATGAACTGACGTAACGCTTGCCCTAACGGTTTCAAGTAGCTCAAATAGAACGGACCGCATGCTTGAAGTTCAATGTACAACGCAAGCTATGGGAAAATAATCGCCGTCTCATGGGTTTCCCACTGATCCGTTGACAACTACTACGCCGAAGACTGTGCCATTTGATTCAAAATCTAACCTGGCATTGGATTTTTACATCGTGCGCACACAAAACAGTCGTGGTGCAAGTATTGTCCATTCACTGAGAGATATTTTTCATATAGTGTTCGATTGCACTCTAAAACGATCAATATCAATCAATATGAAGACCTGCGCTTGCTGTGCGTCAGATGTCTCTCACAAGCCCTACTGTCATATTTCCACCGAACCGCATTGTTTTGATGAAAAAATCAGCTAAATTGACCGCACCTGCACATTTCATATTGACATCATCGAGATAACAATCCAGACAAATGACATTAGTGCCTGATGTGTAGAATTCATTATTCGAAAGTGTCGCCTGAATTCTCCACGTTTCAAAAATGTTCCAGCTTGAGTTTGCGAAAAAGATTTATTTGAGTCAAGTGGTAACAATTTCTCAGATTTATGATAGCTGGAAGCAGATTGCCGTCAGATATGTCCGCTGATTATGTGGTTCTTTGAGGGAAAAAAATTTCGGACAACTAAGTCTAACTTTGACCTGGCATTCTGTGCACCGAAAATGCCGTGTGTGCCACAATCGTCCAGCTGCAGCCACAACTTCACCCTAAAAAAAATTCTAAATTCTCGGTATATATCCTACATGAATTTCTTTCTCATATCATTGATATGACGATTCATATTCACTTTCTCCGGTGATCTCCTAATTCAGCGATTCCTTCTGTTGGTCCGATGTCTTGAGTCGGTCATCAACAGAGAAGTTCGGATTCCGGTGTTGAGATTTGTACCTACTACCAGTTGCTTTTTGAGAATTTTGGCTTCTTTACAAGCTGATTGGATCGGTTTCCCTTGTATTTCCTGGATAGCTCTGCGAGAGCTTTCCCAACTTTTTATTTCAGCTAGTCACTTTTAGTTGCAAATCAAGGAAACTTTTTTCCATGAAAAATGTGATACCACTTTGTGATCCTGGAACGATGGGACGTTTGATTTTCTCATGTGGATTACCGCTGATGGGTCTTCCACTGGAAGGCATCTACACAGTACCTCTACATCTACTTAGTTACTTTACCTGCACCCCTCATGTGGATTAGATTTTCTGGCGTTACCGATGAAGTTTGAGAAGCTGAATTCTTACCTTGAGAGCTTCTTCTCGTGTAGTCTTCACCTCACAGTTGGCACATTCAATGATCCACTTATATGAACGGTTTTTGAAAGCACTCTGCAACACTTCAAGCCAAGTGTGGAATTCTTTCATGAGTAGCAGTCCTCTTGAACGAGATCATCACTATGCTAGCTTACTTCATCGCCGATGTTTCTTTGCATGACCGTCCGGTAAGTAAGTATTAAATTAAATGAAATGATTCCGCAAAGAAAACCAGTTCGGATCAGAAGAAATCATTTCCCTGATAGTTCAAATTAAACCGATCGCTTCTATTTTGCCGCTATTCAAACTTGCTCTTTTATGGCTTTCGATCGAATGTGATTACATACCAAAAGCCATAGTCTCGGGAGATCACACATTCTTTTAAGAGAAGAGTTCAGTACGTTTCGTCATGGAATATCGTTGACATTGATGATGTGATGTATTCATGATGTCGGTTAAGAAATTATCAACTCACTGAGGTCTACTATCAGTTCGTCTTGCAGCTTTCCATAAGCTTTTTATCTGTAGAATTAGTACCAGTAGTAACAGCAAAAAAAAAATCTATCGACTGAGAGGTGGTGATGGACCAGTGTCATTGTACACTGTTCCATCACCACATACGCCTCCCTCCTTGCTTCAATGCAGGGCTGAATGTGGGGCGAGGGTCACTGACGAGGAGGACGAACCTCCGAAACACCGGTGTATGACCCTGGCGTATCAACCCCGTTTAAGCTTAAATCATTCTTTTTTGGAATTATATAGAATTGGTACCATTAATCATACTCAGCAACTGGTATGGTATCTGTTTCCGAACCGAATACAATCACCAGTGAGAGTAGGGTACTCTCCTTTATCCGCACTCGATTTCGACCCCTTGAGAAAAACGCGTTTTCCAAGTTCTCTTTTGGTAATCAGTTGTGGGTGTCACAAAACTTTTAATGGTGTACTTCATTCTTGAAAAACCTATTTTGATGTGCTATAACAGCAAAAAAAAATTATGTTCTACACTCGAGCGTTTACGCTGGACAAAGCTCTTTCACCCGACTTTCAGTAATCAATCGATAATTCAAATCTCTACAATCATAACCATATACTTGGTTTTCTGTAAGGTTACTGCTTATTGCGCTGTAACAGCCAGAACAGAATTGGGAATCGCACGACGCCCATTCTTTGCTCCGGTATGTGAATGGGATTTCGCAACTCGTGTGCGCCGTCGATCCCATGCACATACCGGAGCATTGTGCAAGTCAATCTTCTTTAGACGGCAGCGGAACAACATAAGAGATCTTTACGAAAAACCAAGTAGACGGTGAAATTGTCAAGATTTAAGCTATTGAAAAATTACCCAAAATTTGGAGGAAAACCTCTGTCCATTGATGAATGATCGAGTGTGAGACATAATTTTTGGCGCTACCGAGCAATGAAAAGACCATTCCAAGAATAAAGTACATTTTCAATACTCCTGTGACTTTAGCTATTGAATCATTACTAAAAATCAGCAGAAGGAATCACAAGCATGTTTTTCTCAAGGCGTCGAAAGATGGTGTGGAAGACGAAGACAATCCAAATTTGCAAAACACAATCTTCTTTAGGCTGCTACGAGCAATAAGAGGTTCTTTTCAAAAACCAATTACACCGCTGAAGTTGTCAAGATTTGAGGTATCGAATACTTGTTAAAATTCTGAGGGAAATGCTCTATCGGGCCAAAAATGCTCGAGTGTGAAACGTAATTTTGTTTCTACTTTGCGTGATAAATGAGCTACTTCAAAAATGATGCACATCATTGATTTTTCTTAGCACTTCATTTGATCCGTGATCACAGTGGTTTTTTTTTTTACTATGCGGATCCCAGTAGTTACGTTCAAATCGTTTTTCTTCTTCTTGAACGGCGTAGAATACTGGTTGAGCGAGTCTGCTTGCAATCTCTAGGATAGCCTTGCTGCGGCGTTCCATGGGACCTTGTTGTTGACTGCCGGAGAGAATTAGAGAGAGGGGAGGAGGTGGACTGAAGCTCGGCTCCACGCGTGCCGTGATCAACATCACAACCACTCGGCCACGGCGTCCTCATTGGAAATTATCGTGATTTAAGCTATCGATTGACTACTGAAGCTTTAAGCCTGAGCACGAAACGCTTTTTTTTCGAAGGATTTTCCACATGCACGAAAATAACACTGTAAAATCCAAGTATGAAGTATCCAAGTATATGGTATGGTAGTAGTATTGTATAGTATATAGTCTCCATCGAATAGTGTATATATGTTAAGGAGGACGTAATTCTGTATACAATGTATATATGATCACGCATGCGTCTATTCGTGATGAAAGTTGACACTTGTGATAACGCAGAATTTAGCGGTGTATCATATCAGGCGTTCTGTTCTGCTGTTGAAATGCTCGTAAATTTGATATTGGAAAATCTAGGCTCTTAGAGATAAAGTGGAAGGAAAATATTAGTGTCCATGAAATTACGTTAGAACACTTATCTCCAAGTCATTACTCTTTATTCATACTAAAATAATCATTTATGTAAATGAGTATCCTGCGTTGTCATTGCAATATGATTCAGTTTGAGATTCAGAAAATGTAAGTGTAGGAAGGATACTGTATAGTACAAAGAACAGAACTGAAATATGAATAAAAAAAAACAGAGGAGTTGAGGTTAACGTGGATGCATCAGTCCTCTTCCACCATCAACTCTTAACAGTTCGCCTGTAGTGAACGAACTCTTTCCCGAAGCAAGAAATAGGATGGCCTCAGCCACTTCGGAGGCCTCTCCTACACGTCCAAGAGCATGTGTAACTTTTCCTTTTTCTAAGAACTGAAAAAAAAGAAAAGAAATTCCGATATTTTACAGTAAAGTGGGAAAATATGTAAGAATCTATCCAAGCCTACCGCTTTATAACTTGTTTCATCCATCCCTGCTCTCCTGTGCACATTAGTTACTATAAGACCCGGGCTAAAATTGAAATCATCTATTTTGCTGTCGTAAGCGAAATTTTGCAAACTGCGACTATTTTCTCAGAAGCTCGGAAGTGAACATAGTACTATAAGCTGTCTCATGATTTCTTTTCCATTAATGTCTTGTTGGGTTGTATTCTATGTCAGAACGGACGAATGCCGAAAGGTTGTGGTAGGTTCGGAAATGTTTCTGTAACATTAGGATACGGCCGTGACACCATCGTTCGCCATCTAAATAAAATGGGCTACCGCAAGCTGATGTCTCGATGAACGGACACCTCCTGAACTGACACATCATCTCACATTCCAAAGTCGAATCGCCACTTTGTGGAGAAAATGGGCTGGACCACAGTACCACGTCTACCGTATAGCCCTAATATTGTTCTATATAAATAGCATCTCTCTCGCGCTCTGAAGCAGCAACTGGGAGCAAAAACCTAAAGGCACTAGCCAGTTCAAAACCCTTCACCGAATTTTCTGATCCCCAGCCTCTTTCTTTCTAGAGGAAGCATCGAATCTTTGCCCAGCAAATGATTGCATATCACAGATCATGATGGTGACTGCACCATTGATTAGTTGACTTCTTTAGATTTATAACAATTGATTTGACAAAAGTGTCAAAATGCGGAAGAAGATGTGGGACAACCCAGTAATCAGGAATGGTCCTAGAAACATCCTGCGTGGCCCAAAAGGTCAGTCAACCTAAGAATAATGCAGTCCACAAAAAGCATAGGGACAAGAACAAAAGAAAGAACGTACTTCACCGAATTAACGCGCACCCCATGGGGTGCCATCTCAAGAGCTAAACATTTCGTGAACTGATCTAGGGCTGCTTTCGACATGCAATAGTAGGTGACTCCAGCAAACTGAAACCACATCAAATTTAATCAGCTTACATTAACAATCAATGCAAACTAGGCCAACGGAATTGTCGAGGGAGTAGATGAAAAAAAAACCCTCTAAAACAGTTGTAGATGAGGGAACATACAGGGCACGGTCCTGTGATGCTTGACACATTAACAATCGTTCCTTTCGACTTTATTAGGTGAGGAAGGACAAGCCTTGTTAGTTGGATGACGCTAAAAAGGAAAGCAATGAAGTCAATCTAAGTGCTGGAGAGGTTCTATAAAATGCCGATTACCTTCTTACATTGACGTCCATTTGACGATCATATAAGTCTAAATCAGCATCGATGACGTTCCCGCTGACCAATATCCCTGCAGCGTTGATCTGATTTTGCAATATCATTTGAAAGGGATTCATTTCAATCACAAATGAATGCACTGCGTCATAGCTCGAGAATTCAATGTCATTCAATTAACAATGGAAAAGTGCCCTTACCAGGGTGTGAACGTGATGATACTGCTTAACGGTATTCTCGAGAAGTTTCTGTGCATTTGAAAGAATGCAGAGATCACCAGCAGTGACACTGACCTTAAAAAAATGCGTTTTTTTATCAGTTATGAGAGCTAGCCCACGATGAGGCAGCTACATACTTTGAACAGATACAAAGGATAGAAAAAAACTATCACTGTATCACCTGTCGTCCCGTTGATCGTCGAGTGACTCGAGCGGGTACCAGCAACTCTTCCATTTTTCCCTATCGCGTGTAAGAGTAGCCCAGTGGGTCCTCCTCGCTCTAAGATTCGCTGAGCATCATATCTTTCTTCTATCGCTTTCGTGAAGAAATCGGACCAACGGGTCAGTGGTCTTCCTTTAGAGCGCTTGACGTCCCGAGGAATCCAGTCGGTAACGGCTCTCGTCCATCGGTTGTCGTTGAAGCGCATCACGTGTCCGGCCCACCTTTTTTCGATATCCTGGCGTGTAGAACGGCGTCTCTGATTTTCGATCGTTGACGTAGTTCGGAACTTCGGATCCTTTCTCTCATTGGCGAGATACGGGATACTCCTAGCATCGACCTTTCGACTGCGCGTTCGATAACGGCAAGTGATCTTTCATCTTGCTTACGTAGCGACCAGGTTTCTGCTGCATACGTTAGGGCAGGGATAATTGTCGAGTCGAAAAGGTGGGCACGGAGTTGGATGTTCTTTGTCCTCCACTACATCTTCGATGCTCTTAAACGTTCCCCAAGCCGCTCGTTTCCTCCTGCTCAACTCTGGAGCTAGGTAGTTCATCATTTCACGACCTAGATAGACGTACTGGAGCATTCGGAGATTGTCGTTCCGTTGAGCGTGAATGGGGCATTAGAAACCCATCCGTTCCTCATGAACATGGTTTTCGTTAAATTTAGTTGAAGACCAATCTTTCCACAGGCGTTATCGAAATCGGTCAACATTCGTTCCGCTTGGCTGATGTTTGGTGTTATGAGAACGATATTGTCAGCAAAACGAAGATGGTTTAATTGTCGACCGTCAATTTTCACTCCCACTTCGTCCCATTCTAATGTTCGCATGACGTTTTGTAGGGTGGCAGTGAATAGTTTTGGCGAAATTGTATCGCCTTATCGAACCCCTCTTCTTACGTCAATGGTGATATTGTTGTAGAATGGAGATATTTTAGTCGTGAAATCTTTATAAATCTCACGAAGGATCATTATGTTCCGAGTAGGGACGCCCTGGTTATCCAGAGCCTCTATGACCGCTTCTGTTTCCACTGGATTAAAGGCTTTTTTCAGATCGATAAAAGTGAGACAGAGTGGTTGTTTGTACTCTCGTGAAACTTCAATGAGTCTTGTAATCGTGTGGATGTGGTCTATGGTACGAAACCCTTTTGGGAACCCTGCTTGTTCGCATGGCTGTCCTTCGTCCAGTGTTCTGTCAATCCTGTCTAGGATGACTCGAGTAAAGAGTTTATAGACAACGGACAGCAAGCAGATTGGGCGATAATTGCCTATGTCGTGAAGGTCTCCCTTTTTAGACAACAATACGGTCTTCCTGGTTTTCCACTGAATAGGGACCTTGCATTCTGACAGCTAGCGAGTGAAGAGCCGAGCCAGGGTGTTGATGAGAACTGGCGGCATATTCTTCAGATGTTCTGGTCTGATCCTATCTGGACCGGGTCTTGTTCTGTTCTTCACCAACGATATAGCATGTCGGATTTCGGAAGGGAGGACCGGTGGGATGACATATTCGTCCTCTTTCAATTTATATGACGGTAAGAGAACATAGCTAGCGAAGAGATCCGAGTAGTATTGGTGGATGATTTTCTCCATAGCCCTTCTGGAAGCTGTAAGTGTCCCGTCAGGGTATCGGAGTGCAATCATCTTGGTCTTATAGTTGGCAAGCCTCGCTGGGCTTTGCGAATGTTCTTCCCAGCTTCTGCAGCTTCTGCCATAACTGCTGCTCTTCTCTCTTTCAGGTCTTCTTTTCTCGCTTCTCTGCAGCGTTTCGCAAGTTCGGACGTAAGATTTCGGTTGCCTGCAGCTCGTGCGATTCCACGCTGTTTGTTGCTGTTTCTGGCACTTCGATACCCAACGTATAGCTTGCCAGGCTCTAAACGTGAGGGCTGGGTACTCACGAGTAGCTTGCCAGTCTCTCTCAGAGAAGAATAAAACTACTAGTCGTTATATAAGAATTCGATTGACTGTCCTACAAAAGTTTTCTGATCACCGCGTCCACCCAAGTAGTGGACCAATTCTATCCCCACACCACCACAAATCTTTGGCAAAAACTCGCTAGGGGTGTTGCAATTCTTAAGAACTCGTGGGAAGGATAGATGATACAGATAAGAGGGAACAGTACTACGTAATTCGACTGTACTGACACCTGCTGCTCCAGCTTCCGTACATACTTGCTCGTTTCGGCCAGAGCTTTCTCGTCTCGACCGCTCAGCGATAACGCATATCTTTCACGAGCAAAACGTATAGCAGTGGCCTTTCCTATGCCCGAAGAAGCTCCTTAAATAAGACACATATAGAGAAAACTGAGGAAAGTAAGGATGTTATATGCATACCGGTTATTATGGCAACAGCAGCCATGCCTACCACGCACCTAAACGATTTGAATATGGAGTAAGCGAATTCTGACAACAAATTTCCAAGTAGTTCGCATTCCGTGAAGCGTCAAAAAATGCCAACTAATACCAAATGAGAATTTATTTGCAAAAACCAAATCAGGACGACAGAGTAGTACCAAATTCATGACGTAAAATGGCAATATTGTCTCATTGCACGCAGACAGTCTCTTCTTACGCGATGGCTTGAGACTGAAGCGCGTCGTGTCCCCATATATTATGATCAGACGCTTAGAAGGGAAAGTAGCCTTCTTGCACCTAAGCGATCATGAGAATTTGATGGCGACTCTGGTATTGACAGTACTTTGTCGTCTACTAAAGAAGCGTCCAACTTGAGGCGTCTTTCTCTGATTGCAATGAGCGATATCGCTGCTGTGTGATTCTCACTGACTGCCTGGTCAAAGACGATGATTTATAGCACAATTCGATGCTGCTTGTCAACTGATCTGCTCGACTTCGCCATTGTCATCACTCATTCCTACCTCTTCCACCGGCTACTAGCCATTATTTTATTGTTTTGCGAGATGTTGGTTAATTCAGTCGGTTGCTGATCACGAATTCGCAACGACTGTCACCATAGAAAAACGAATAGAGTTCTTATGCGGCGACCATGGCTATGAATTCGTAATCAGCAACTGTCTGAGTCAATCAACATCTCGGAAAATGAGATAAATAATGACCAGTAGCTGGTGGAAGAGGCAAGAGTGGGTGAGGAAAAAGGCGAAGTCGAGCCGACAGCTAACGACCAGAACTGAATTCAGCCATAACCAATCACTTATGACCAAGCAGCCAATGAAGACCGCGTAGTCGTGGCTCCGCTCATTGCATTCAAAAAGAAAACGCTTCAAGTTGGACGCATCTTTGCTAGATATACATTATTGCGAATGCCAGAATCGTCACCTATCATTCATGACTGTTGTATTACAAGAAGGCTATCCTTCTTTTACACAATGCTTTATCGTAAGACATGAGGAGGCTTAAACACGACACCTACTGACGACGACTTGACCCAGCCTCAAGCCTTCGCAAAGCAAGAGACTATGTGCATACAAAAAGAATACAATTAGAAGAAATCGAGTAAGAATCCGTCCCATGTGATGGCAACACTGATATCCACTAATTCAAAGACTACAACGTCCGTGACAAACCGGTATAGCAGAGAGTATTCAGATTTTCGTTTGCAATAAAACAGGCTTTCAGCGCGGGTGCATGATGCCTCTTCCACCATCAACTCTGAGTAACTGCCCAGTTGTAAAGGAACTTCTATCAGAAGCCAAGAAAAGAATAGCTTCTGCCACTTCGCTTGCTTCAGCGGGTCTTCCGAGTGCATGAGTCGTCCTACTCTTCTCCAAAAACTATAAACAACAGGAAGAACTTGATTAGCAATAATTTGGAACGTCAAACAAGAACGAGCAAATAAACCTACAGCAGCATACGTCTTTTCGTCCTGACCAGCTCGTTTGTGCAAATTCGTTATGGTGACGCCCGGACTGTAACAGTACCATTTCTTTCATTTATATGAAGCCACGCCAAGTAGTCGATCTTCTCGTGAACACTTTCGGTATCGTGAATACACGGTCTCTTCATCTCTAAGAGGTAATTCTAGAAAGTCTGTTCCACTTCTTCTGCGTCCCTAAATCCCAGCGCATAACTGCTAGAAGCATAATGCTGGAGGTTAGAGACATGAAGGAGAAGGAGCAGACCGCCCAGAGTTGGCAGATAGGGATGCGGAGGCCGTGGGTCCAAGGTCACGAAAGAGTTAAAATGACACGGTGGATACGAGCACTGGGTTAAACTAGGTTCAACTCCTGTTTCGGGTCGGATGTTTTAAATATCAATCAACATCTTTGGATATATAATTATATCATAACACTTCTATAAAGCGCAAAATGAAGTGACTGTGCTATCAAAAACCGTTTGAGTCTTCCAAAATGACGTAGACCGTTTTCGCTGCACGATTATATAAAGGTTTTCTTATTTGACCGAGTTTGCCACTAGAATTCAAGTAACTATCCGATATATGGAGAAAGCCGATTTCAAAACTATGCCTAGCTTTTGAACCACAAAGGTTTTTCCAAAGTGGAGAAGATAATGATGAAGGGACGAAAATGACGCACTGCTTGCGAGAAACTAAGCGCGGCAACTTCGACCATCGTCTAGAAAAGGTGATTCTTGTTATGAAATATACTAGGTCGTTCCATGAATTAAGCACTAGATTAATAAAGACAAATCTGTTGAGCAGAAATAATGAAAATTGAATAATTTTGGTACATTCGACTGCACGTTTTCTTGTGAATATTTTGATATAAAACTTGCATGTACTCACTTTAAGATGGAGCTGTCTTGAAAATAAATTCGCTGCTACTTATGCCAAGGAAAGTGCGTAGGAAAAAATGCTAGTAAAGCGGCGCGCAAGACTGATGGAGCTTGGGGCTATTATACGATTGCAGAAAGGACAACTAGGAAGTGGTTCACGAAATTCTAAATAGCGGGAACAGAGAGAACAGTCTGGATGATCAGTAGGACTTGCCGTCCTCAGGAAGCTCCAGCAGTCTTGTGCGCCGCTTCACTAACAATTCCCCTACACGTCACTCTTGTAAAAGTAGCAAGCAGATTTGTTGCCAAGACAGCTTCATCTTGAAGCAAATGTAGGCAAGTTGTATACCAACATGCTCGCAAGAAAATCTGCAACTGAATGGTACCAAAATCATACAATTTTCATGACTTCTGATTGATAAATTTGGTAGTTGATACTCTAGTACCGAAACTTATGAGACGAACTAATAGAACTCTGACTGCTCCGTAGTAATGGAACATTAGTGATGCATTCAGATGTCCAAAGTATTAAAAGAAAACGTAAAGATTGGAAAGATAGAAAAAAGAAAATAAGAGATCTTATTTACTCAAAAAACCTTACTTAACGGCATTCACTCGTACACTATGAGGTGCCATCTCAAGGGCCAGACATTTCGTGAACTGGTCCACTGCCGATTTCGACATACAATAGTAAGCAACACCAGCAAACTGTAAATGTCAAAAGATGACGTCACTGGTACCCCAAAACTTAGTATTCGTAAGGAAATACTTACGGGGCAAGGGCCATTTATACTGCTCACATTTACAATGGTACCCTTCGATTTGATGATGTGAGGTAGTGCTTCACGTGTCAGACGGATAAGGCTGAATGTCTTCCATTTTGAGGATACTATGGGCTAGGGTAATATTCTGAACTGGTGAATTATCGTCTTCGATTTCAGGATACAAACGACGACTAATTAGTTAAAGATGGTGTGGTAAGCCAAGAATAACTAGCTAGTTCAACAAGGAATTGGCTGAAAAAGCGAACTATAATGTGGAAAGATCGAAACATCAAGCCTGACGACTTGATTACATCAAAAAACTCCATGTGTGGATCCAAAAGAACAACAAGTTACGCAGCTCTAGAAGGAATCTGGATCTATTTAAAGAAGTAAGCTCAATAAAATGAATACAAACCATCTAACGTTGACATTGAACAACTCATCGTATACGGATATGTCTGAGTCGATAACCTGACCACTTCTTAGTACACCAGCGGCGTTCACCTAAATTTTATAGTAATGAGATATCTCCGATAGAAAAACCTACTGAGACTAAATACGAGAAAAGAATAGATGAAAAGAAATAAGAAAGGAAGAAAAAGCACTTCAAACCGTACCAACGAATCGATTCGATTAAACTTCTGCAGTGTATTACTGACTATGGACTTAGGAGCACTGTCAGCGGTAAGATCAGCACAACTGATCATAACCTGAACAAACAATTATCACTCTTAATTACAGAAAACTCAAGAAAACTCAGGTGAAACAGGACAAAGCTCTCGGCGTTGACCAAACGTCTAGAAATGCGCTATGCATTCGACTTCACCAAGAATCATTCCAGGTGACTGAATGCCAATCCGGTTCTTGGAAAGACTCGCAGTGGCCTACTGTTGTAGCAAGCCAGTGTTATCCCTCCGGACAAGTTTGGCACCAATTCACGGAGCCCGAAAGGATAGAAGACGAGGCGAGCTTTAGGCGCGAGTCCGAACCGTTGAGTACGTTTAATTCACTGGACACAATGACCACTAAGCCAGAGACGATCTGTAAACCTAGATATTCGCTCAAATGAGCAAAGCATGAAAACCCACATCATCTTCAGTAATTCCTTGTTCGACGCATTCTTTGACAACATCTTTGAGTGCGGACTCGTTTCTACCGTTCAATGACAGCTGATATCGATTTCGGGCAAATAAAATTGCAGTGGCACGACCGATTCCCGAGCTTGCACCTAAACATCGAGCTAATTAGGAAACAACGTGAACGATGAGAAATCATGGAAAATCTCTATATTTGAGAACCACTTTGCTATAACCTCGGTATTACAAATCATTCCTCCCAAATGGTTCACCGCCTCATCGTGGCTGAGAGGAGTTTTCGGATGTCGAATAACGAAGTACAACAGGGGTTCGACCCCACGCAGGCCGCCCAAGCTGAGAAGGAGTCCGACGCTTTCACTCGGAAAGTCCAGTTGAGGGTAAAGTGTGCCAGGAATGACCGCCGTCTTGGTAGCTAGTAGTCGTAAGGTTGTAATCGCCCTCTAATCCACGAGTGTCGGCGACTGCTCTAACGCGGTGACGACCTGAGGAAGCCCTGGCTAGGCTTAGCTCGGGACTCTCGGGAACAAAACAGCTAAACCACCACATTTCCATACTCTGGGATCCGCACAATTCGTGAAGACGGACTGCCCAAGTATCCAAGTAAGTAGGTATCACTAATCAAAAATAGGTTCTTTTATGATTCAGCAAATACCACAAAATTGATAAGTGAGATTCAATCGGCTGAAGTTGTGACATTTCCGTTCTCTTTGGAGCCGATGATGAAAGTCGATCTTGCACGCCTCATCGCATTCATTGCTTTCCTGAGAAATTCATCTTCTCAACGAGCGCCGTAGAAGTCGAGCATGTCTCCTTGCAGTCACGAAGATAGCCAGGCTGAGCCGTTCCGTGGGGCAATAGTTATTGATTGCCGGAGAGCGTTGATGGCGGTAGGGGATGAAATTCAGCGTCAAGCCGCGGCGAGTAGCACTAGCCACTCGGCCACAGCCCCCTCCTACCAACTTTGTGAAATTACTCAAATAAAAACGGAAACTATTAATCAATCTGAACATTGTTCATGGCGTGAAAGTCTCTGGACCTGTGAGGAATCTTTTAATACATGAATAGTGTTCAAAAAACCTTCCGTTTATTTTAACATTCATTTATAGAGTTTAAAAAGGGTTTATATGAATAATACAAAGCAGTATCCAGCAAAAGCAGAGCGAATTCCTCGATGACGCGCTGAAGAAGTTAGTCAATTCTCGGTAAGAGAAAACTTAGGTTCTGAACTGCCTAAAGCCCCATGCTTTTCTCATGCTCAGCAGTCTTGTGGTCACAAAGGACATCTTATCTTTGGCACTTTGGGACTTTATTGATCCGTTCTCAGAGTACTTCTTTCAATGAGCGGATCCCAATATTTCTAGCACTCAATTCGTTTTTTCGTCCTCCTCTTAAGCGCCATAGTTTACGGGATGAGCGCGTCTCCCTGTAACCTCACGGATAGCCTAGTTGTGGTGGTTCCATAAGGTGCTCGTTGATAACACCGTGGGAGTGTTGGGGGATATCGGCCCCAGGAGCGCCGCGACCAGCATCACTACCACTCGGCTACGGCGCCCACCACATCGTATCCTACCACCAGAAATGTACTGGGCAGAAAGGAAAACTAAGGACTGTGAATGTGAAAAGTTTCAAGATGTTGAGTGATACTCAAAAATAGATCAAAATCGTTGGCGGCTGATTGTTAACAGCTGCGATGCCCCATATCGACGAAAGCGTGATAGCGTAGCGGTGGTGTTGATGGTGTAGTGGTAACACGCGGCCACTGCTATGGGCAAGATATATGAATTCAACTCGTGCTTCGCGTCGAATGTTTTGCATATCACTCAGCATCCTGGATATATGATTTACCATAATACAGATATAAAACATGAAATATTCTTAACACCACAAAATCCCATAAATAATAGCGATTTAATTTTTGAAATAAAGACGGGCAAATACGCGCGCTCTTCGACAATTGGAAAGGAAAGGAAAGAAAAGGACAATTTCAAGGGTCGTATGAGCAAAAAAGTAAGAACTGTCATAACTTTCGTTTCGAGTGTTTTCTTAAGACCACAGCTCAAAATTCAATATGCCTTGCAATCATTTTTGAGCCACGCATGTCAGTGGTCTATCACTGAGGGCTGACTCATAGAGCCCGATACACGTGTTTCGATCTTGCGATCTCGTCAGTCGGGCAGTTACCCTTTCTCGTCTTTTGCTAATCTCTGTGGGTGCTCCAGTCCCCACAATAAGAGTTAGCGACGACGAACGCTTTACACTCTATGTCCAGTGAAATTTTCACCGAACACAGAGTGTTGTACACTCGAATGTTCTTTTTTTTAGACTTTCCAGACACTTGATTGGTCCGTCTTCATAGTACTTTTTTCACTGTATGGATCCCAGTACTTCTGGCATTCAATTCGTTTTTTCGTCTTCTTGAACGACGTATAATACTGGGTTAAGCGAGTCTCCTTGCAAAGCTTGGCTGTGGCGGTTCATAGGGCGTTCGTTATTGATTGTGGAAGAGTTGAGAGCGGAGCTTAGCTCGAGCGCGCGGCGACGAGCATGACAACCACTCAGCTACGGCAACCCCGGATAAACATATGTAGAGAAAATTATTAGAACTACTGTTAAGTACAATCCTCCAGCACAGAGCGCTCTTATCTACACATTTTTTAGGAAAAAAAACTGTAATGTACATGATTAACGTAGCCGTCTAGACGACTTCACTACAACTTACCAGTTATGATAGCGACGGGCATCGTTTCTTCCAATCAGAATGAATTCTAGGGATGATTGACGAGCGTCCAATTCCGAGTAATTCACTATAGAATGTCACTTAGCAGCTAATGCCATTCCAACATGCGCAGAAGCGAGTACATCTCCGATGAAATCCTGGAAAATCATATAGGAATTGGGATTATCCAGACAATTTTTCATACAAACAACGATAACTACGATTTCCTAAAGGAAGCAAATTGTAGATAATGAAAAGACAAGGCGGGGCGCCGTGGCCGAGTGGTTGTGATGCCCTCCACGACGCGAGCGGGCTTACCCCGCTCTCGCACTCTCTCCGGCAGTCAACAAGAACGCCCTGTGGAATGCCACAGCCTGGCTATCCTCGCCATTGCAAGGAGACTCGCTCACCCAATGTTCGACGCCGTTCGATAAGAAGATTTCAAAAACGAGTTGAATGCTAGAAGTACTAGGATCCGTGCGAATACAGATCAATGAAGTGACTAGAGAATAAAGAATAGAGCTCTCGACGTCGATCAGTCTCCGAGGGATGCGCTTTTGAGGTGATGGCATGCACATCTGGCCTTTACCAGGACTCGCCGTGGCCTACCGATGTATCAGTCAGTGCTGCTATTCTCCCAGACAGGTCTTGATCCCATGCATCCACTCCGGAAGGATTGAAGGCTTAGTGAGCGTTGAGCGCGCGACTGAACCATCGATCATGCGTCTCGCACAGCACATCTAATCACTGCGCCAAACGCATCCCACGTAAACCTAAGAGCTTTTTGTGTTGTTACATAAAAATTAAGGAGTAAACAGTGGCGATAATCCAATAGAAGTGTACGCAATTTTACGACAGATCTGTGGTTTCATTTTGATTGCGGATAGTATCGACGGAATTTTACGGACTGCACTCATAAGAATACTAGATCTCGGTCAATCAACTCACACTCAATGGATTTGTTTCACAGGGCTTGTAGATGCTAAACTCGGTCTCCATGTTCTTAATAGGAGACTCATAGCCTTGTGATTTGTAACATCGAATAGTGTGGGCGATGGCCGAATGGTTAGAAGCGCTTGGTGCGGGTTTCATCTCCTCACCTTCAGTGCTCTCCGAGAATCAATCAACGAATGGAGCAGTCTGGCTATCCTCGAGAATGCAAGATCTGCCCGACCAGCCAGTATTCTAGACGTAAATGAAGGAAACGAAGTCCTCAAGCAAGCGCTGAATGCGAGGAAAGGGACGAATCGAATGCTAAAAGTGCTGAGATTTGCACAGTGAAAACTGAAAGTGGTTGTGTAAAGAGCATCAAATGCTAAGCTGAGGCACATTTTCAAGTGAACCAAGGCAAAGACATTTTGAGCAAGTCAGGTCAAGTCGACAGAGGTTTACTTAGCCAGGTTTATGGTTGGCTTCTTATGATAAGTCGAGTGACAAGGCAGATACCAAAGCGGAAAACACAGTCAAAGGTGGAACTGGAATGGTAGAATATGTGGTGGTTTCACTCGAAGCTGACTGGCTAAAGAAAATTCTTGGCGGTTGAGAACGTCGACCAAGAGTTGCCATAAAAGGACAGAAAGGATAAAGCTCTTGACTTCGATCAATTCTTGAAAAATGCACCTTACATTTGTCCTCATCCAGCACTGTTTGAGGTGGTAACCTGCAAGTCTAGTACCAAATCGCCAACTCAGGAAGGATAGCTTGGCAAGCCATCAGCGCGGATCGAACAATCGACCGCTTGTGCGTTACAGTGTACCTCTAACTGCAGGGCTGCGCACGCTGTAAGATCCTCTTTCTCTTTCTCTGGATGAGCATCTCTGTCATGGATTATCGTTCCATAAACAAAATTGTTCCGAGATCTCATGCTTTAGAATAGAAGGTATGAAGACGTTTTGAAAACTTACACGTTGCCGCGATCTAACACTTTGAGCACTTAAAATGGCGACAAATTCTCCATCAGCGACAGGTCACTTGACGACTGTCTGTTGTACTTGTCAACATCGCAGTATCGCTACCTTTGAGAAAATTCGTCCCACTACCAAGATGTCGCTGAGGTGCGAGCTGTGTCGAGGCCAGCAGATTTTTCGTCATGTGCCATGATCGATCTAAATATCCATGAGGTAAAGAACTGTAACCTTTATCATTTCCGTAATTTTATGGCAAAATATGAAAACATATAGCTATTTTTATTTCATACTAATGAATTACTAAGTTATGAATTACCTTGTTCTCCATGATAATGATACCGACTGCTACTGGATAGAATGTCGGAGGAAACAAATCACTGTCAGCGGGTAATTAGCATAATAACCGTCTTTCAAGTAAGAACGCTGCCAAGCAAAATTCTTCATGCGATCGCTGCTCTATCGAAGAAGATTAGACCCTCATGACAACGAAGAGAAAGTTTCGTGACAAATTTGTGGTGTTAGCTAAATCATAGAGAAAATTATTGCAGGTGAGAAGCAT